>CM054804.1:31340967-31343467 GCA_028984105.1 Lavandula angustifolia
CCCCCCCCCCCCCCCCCCCCCCCCCCCCCCCCCCCCCCCCCCCCCCCCCCCCCCCCCCCCCCCCCCCCCCCCCCCCCCCCCCCCCCCCCCCCCCCCCCCCCCCCCCCCCCCCCCCCCCCCCCCCCCCCCCCCCCCCCCCCCCCCCCCCCCCCCCCCCCCCCCCCCCCCCCCCCCCCCCCCCCCCCCCCCCCCCCCCCCCCCCCCCCCCCCCCCCCCCCCCCCCCCCCCCCCCCCCCCCCCCCCCCCCCCCCCCCCCCCCCCCCCCCCCCCCCCCCCCCCCCCCCCCCCCCCCCCCCCCCCCCCCCCCCCCCCCCCCCCCCCCCCCCCCCCCCCCCCCCCCCCCCCCCCCCCCCCCCCCCCCCCCCCCCCCCCCCCCCCCCCCCCCCCCCCCCCCCCCCCCCCCCCCCCCCCCCCCCCCCCCCCCCCCCCCCCCCCCCCCCCCCCCCCCCCCCCCCCCCCCCCCCCCCCCCCCCCCCCCCCCCCCCCCCCCCCCCCCCCCCCCCCCCCCCCCCCCCCCCCCCCCCCCCCCCCCCCCCCCCCCCCCCCCCCCCCCCCCCCCCCCCCCCCCCCCCCCCCCCCCCCCCCCCCCCCCCCCCCCCCCCCCCCCCCCCCCCCCCCCCCCCCCCCCCCCCCCCCCCCCCCCCCCCCCCCCCCCCCCCCCCCCCCCCCCCCCCCCCCCCCCCCCCCCCCCCCCCCCCCCCCCCCCCCCCCCCCCCCCCCCCCCCCCCCCCCCCCCCCCCCCCCCCCCCCCCCCCCCCCCCCCCCCCCCCCCCCCCCCCCCCCCCCCCCCCCCCCCCCCCCCCCCCCCCCCCCCCCCCCCCCCCCCCCCCCCCCCCCCCCCCCCCCCCCCCCCCCCCCCCCCCCCCCCCCCCCCCCCCCCCCCCCCCCCCCCCCCCCCCCCCCCCCCCCCCCCCCCCCCCCCCCCCCCCCCCCCCCCCCCCCCCCCCCCCCCCCCCCCCCCCCCCCCCCCCCCCCCCCCCCCCCCCCCCCCCCCCCCCCCCCCCCCCCCCCCCCCCCCCCCCCCCCCCCCCCCCCCCCCCCCCCCCCCCCCCCCCCCCCCCCCCCCCCCCCCCCCCCCCCCCCCCCCCCCCCCCCCCCCCCCCCCCCCCCCCCCCCCCCCCCCCCCCCCCCCCCCCCCCCCCCCCCCCCCCCCCCCCCCCCCCCCCCCCCCCCCCCCCCCCCCCCCCCCCCCCCCCCCCCCCCCCCCCCCCCCCCCCCCCCCCCCCCCCCCCCCCCCCCCCCCCCCCCCCCCCCCCCCCCCCCCCCCCCCCCCCCCCCCCCCCCCCCCCCCCCCCCCCCCCCCCCCCCCCCCCCCCCCCCCCCCCCCCCCCCCCCCCCCCCCCCCCCCCCCCCCCCCCCCCCCCCCCCCCCCCCCCCCCCCCCCCCCCCCCCCCCCCCCCCCCCCCCCCCCCCCCCCCCCCCCCCCCCCCCCCCCCCCCCCCCCCCCCCCCCCCCCCCCCCCCCCCCCCCCCCCCCCCCCCCCCCCCCCCCCCCCCCCCCCCCCCCCCCCCCCCCCCCCCCCCCCCCCCCCCCCCCCCCCCCCCCCCCCCCCCCCCCCCCCCCCCCCCCCCCCCCCCCCCCCCCCCCCCCCCCCCCCCCCCCCCCCCCCCCCCCCCCCCCCCCCCCCCCCCCCCCCCCCCCCCCCCCCCCCCCCCCCCCCCCCCCCCCCCCCCCCCCCCCCCCCCCCCCCCCCCCCCCCCCCCCCCCCCCCCCCCCCCCCCCCCCCCCCCCCCCCCCCCCCCCCCCCCCCCCCCCCCCCCCCCCCCCCCCCCCCCCCCCCCCCCCCCCCCCCCCCCCCCCCCCCCCCCCCCCCCCCCCCCCCCCCCCCCCCCCCCCCCCCCCCCCCCCCCCCCCCCCCCCCCCCCCCCCCCCCCCCCCCCCCCCCCCCCCCCCCCCCCCCCCCCCCCCCCCCCCCCCCCCCCCCCCCCCCCCCCCCCCCCCCCCCCCCCCCCCCCCCCCCCCCCCCCCCCCCCCCCCCCCCCCCCCCCCCCCCCCCCCCCCCCCCCCCCCCCCCCCCCCCCCCCCCCCCCCCCCCCCCCCCCCCCCCCCCCCCCCCCCCCCCCCCCCCCCCCCCCCCCCCCCCCCCCCCCCCCCCCCCCCCCCCCCCCCCCCCCCCCCCCCCCCCCCCCCCCCCCCCCCCCCCCCCCCCCCCCCCCCCCCCCCCCCCCCCCCCCCCCCCCCCCCCCCCCCCCCCCCCCCCCCCCCCCCCCCCCCCCCCCCCCCCCCCCCCCCCCCCCCCCCCCCCCCCCCCCCCCCCCCCCCCCCCCCCCCCCCCCCCCCCCCCCCCCCCCCCCCCCCCCCCCCCCCCCCCCCCCCCCCCCCCCCCCCCCCCCCCCCCCCCCCCCCCCCCCCCCCCCCCCCCCCCCCCCCCCCCCCCCCCCCCCCCCCCCCCCCCCCCCCCCCCCCCCCCCCCCCCCCCCCCCCCCCCCCCCCCCCCCCCCCCCCCCCCCCCCCCCCCCCCCCCCCCCCCCCCCCCCCCCCCCCCCCCCCCCCCCCCCCC
>CM054804.1:32077335-32139381 GCA_028984105.1 Lavandula angustifolia
TAAATACCATTCAACATTCTTGCAAAAACTCTCCAATTTGGGCAGTCCATCCAAGCTTATCTCTTACAACTTAGGAAATTGACAACGTTTTGTCGAACCCTCTTCCTTGGCCTGGATCACATTCCCTATCTCAAAGTTGTAACAAACCTCTAGTTTGAGGAGATTTACAAGATTTTCAGCTATGGATGATGAGAATAAGCTCCTGATTTTGAAGTGCTTGCTTATCTCTAATTGCTCAAGCCCATTGAAAGAAGTCGAATTTGATCACACCATGCAATCTTGTCTCTTGAAGGCCATATTGTTAGTTTTCTGAAGTTATCAAATGAAACCTGCAACCCGAATGGTTAGTTATGATACGGACTGTTTTGGCAAGTGATCTAATCGTAACTCTTTGAGATTCTTGAAAGCATTAGATGAAATAGGGGCCATCCCATGTCACTTCTAAGTTGTGTAGATATTGAAGAGAGAAAAACCCCAAGCAGTAGATGCTGTTATATTCTTCATATTCCTGAACAAAAGCAAAGTCAACCGCTTTATGTTTCAAGACTATCACAATCTTGACAAATAAGAATTTCAAGACTTAGAAAACGGCCAACAGATGAGATGGTCTCCAGTGAATAACATTTAACTAAAACTAATTAATGTCCCGTGACATTTAAGCACTTGTGGTGTATGTGGTAATGATCTCAATAAAGTGTGTCTGATGAACACCACATTGAGCTCTTTATCCTTCAACAAAACTTTCATTGAATTGGACTTCTTTATCAACGTATAATAGATGAAGATTTTGAAGGCCAGTCCTTTCAAGAAGACTTTGTCTCCCTTCCACGAAAGAAGAAATCCATGTGCAGTTGTTGCAGTTGAGAGGCGATCATGCAGTTTGAAATGATATTCATCATATTAATTTGTGATATTTTGGCCGATTGATTTGTTCCTAATTTCCTGGGCGTTTCCTTTGATTATACGGTGTAGTAATGTTGTAATATATCATTTCCATAGTTGTGCTAGGGTTTCCTTTAATAGGTACTATGGTGCTAGGTGTATATATTTGTACGAAGGTTATTTTCTTGGAGAGGCAGACATACAGGAAAACTATTCTGTTTGATTTCTTCATGGTATCAGAGCCGTGAGCTCGATCATTTTTTTATATATTTCTTCGTCATCACGAGAGGTCATGGCGGGAGACAAGGAGGATATGTCCAAAACAAAGAAGAGGATCTGATCTATCATCTTGGGTCCAACGACGGACCAGGCAATATCATCACTCCGATTCAGCTTCGGGGCGAGAATTATGATGAGTGGGCAAGGACAATTCGTACCTCGCTCAAGGCGAAACGTAAATTCGGCTTTCTCGATGGTACCATCACCATGCCGAAGGAGGAGGAGAAACTTGAAGATTGGATTGCGGTGCAATCGATGCTTGTTTCCTTGCTTATGAATACGATTGAAGGATCGATTCGATCAACCCTTGGGGAGTATGATGATGCAAAGCTGTTGTGGAACAATTTAAAAACTAGGTTCTGTGTGGTAAATGGCACACGAATATGTCAACTGTAAACTTCATTGGGAGAGTGTCGACAAGGTAAGTCCGAAACTGTTGCTGCATACTTTGGTCGACTTACGAAAATTTGGGAGGAACTTAACAACTACATGAAGCAACCAACATGTGGTTGTGGACTGTGTACGTGTAATATTGCTTCACATGTTGAGGCTTTAAAAATTGAGGATCAACTTCATCACTTCCTTCTTGGACTTGATGCTGCGTATGCTGCCATTAGGGAGAATCTTCTTGGACATGATCCTTTGCCAACACTCGATCGCGCATACCAACGCGTAACTCAGGCCGAACGCCTTCGTGGCACCGAGACGGTGACAAAGGAAGATCGTGAGGGCATGGTCGCTTTTGCTCTACAAGCTGCAAATCGGAACAAACTCCGTTCGACGCCTACCACAGATAAATTTTGCAACCACTGCAATCGGGAAGGACATGAAGAATTGTCGTGTTTTCAACTGCATGGTTTTCCAGATTGGTGGGGTGACAGACCAAAAGGGGTCGCGGAACTGGTCGTGGCAGCAATAGTCGTGCCGGACGGGGTGGTGGCCGAAGTGGTAGAGGACGATCTGGAGGTGTACGAGCCAATAACGTCGTCGTAGGAGCAAATACTAGTGGTGAACAAGAAGGGAGTGATGTTGCTGGAGGACTTGCTGGTATCACTGCGTCTCAATTAAAGCAACTATTGGAAGTTTTGACAACTTCTAAATCTCAAACACATGAGAGACTACATGGTAAGAAAGATAAGTATGGTTGGATTATTGACACAGGTGCCACGAATCATTTGATTTGTGACTCATCTTTCTTGTTCAATGATCATCGTGTTCCGAGTTGTCCCGTGGAATTACCTGATGGTACGGTTGTTACGGCCGATCGTGAGGGGGATGTATTGTTACCCGTCGGTTTGATTCTTAAGGATGTGCTATGTGTGCCGAGCTTATCATGCAATCTTATTTCTGTCACTCAATTAATTGATGATACGAGTTGTGTGCTTCAGTTTGCTAAATACTTATGTGTTATACAGGACCTACTGACGAGGAAGGTGATTGGAGCGGGTGAAAGAAATGATGGACTTTATTTTTTCTGGGGAGTTCCTCAAGTTGTTGTTCATAAAGTGGATATTGGTGTTTTGTTGGATTTGTGGCATCAACGTTTGGGGCATGCCTCGGAAAAAGTTTTGAAGCTTCTTCCCAATGTGAGTGGATCGTTTTGTAAGAGTGCTCGTGCTTGTGATGTGTGTCATAGGGCTAGACATTCCCGATCTCAGTTTCCTGTTAGCTCAGTCGTGCTAGTCGTATTTTTTAACTTTGTCATATTGATTTGTGGGGTTCTTACAAACATATTTCTTCTAATGGGGCATCATATTTTTTCACTATTATGGATGATTTTTCACGTGGCGTGTGAGTTTATTTATTGAAGAATAAATTGGAAGTACATGTTGTGTTTCTTGACTTTGTGGCAATGGTGCAACGTCAATTTGATCAAGTGATTAAACGCGTTAGAAGTGATAATGGAACCGAGTTTCGTTGTTTGGACACATACTTCCGTGATCAAGGAATAATTTTTGAAACCTCGTGCGCTGGGACTCCTCAACAAAATGGACGGGTAGAGCGTAAACACCGTCACATTCTTAATGTTGCTAGGGCATTACGGTTTCAAGGGGGTTACCTATTAAATTTTGGGGGGAATGTGCCTTGGGCGCTTGTTATTTAATTAATCGAACTCCTTCGCTTATTCTAAATAGTCGCACACCCTATGAGCTGTTGTTTGGAAAATTACCATCCTATGATGATATACGTGTCTTTGGTTGCTTGTGTTATGCTCATAATTTACACCACAAGGGAGACAAATTTGCTAGTAGGAGTAAAAAGTGTGTGTTCGTAGGTTATCCATTTGGGAAAAAGGGGTGGAGACTTTATGATTTGGACACCGGTGAGTTCTTTTTCTCACGAGATGTGCAATTTTTTGAGCGTGAGTTCCCATTTAGTGAACCCACTGATAGTCAGCCGCGGTTTTGGAAACAACACTCACGACACATACACTAGATGGGTGCTGGAGTGATGACGAAGATGGACCCGATAATGTAGACATTCCCACTACAGAGCCCACTAAGGAGTCAGCAAGTAGTGAGCAGTCCATGAACGACGTGGACCAAACTGAAGTAGTTTTGGATACTCATGATGAGTCCATAGTTGAAGCAGAAAATTACGGAGGTCAAGAGCTTTCTCAAGACGATACGATAAATAATGATTTGGGACGTGGGAAGCGTATAAAATTCCCGAATAAACGTTATCAAGATTATATCACGCATATAGTCCGGAAAATAAGTCCATCTCCACTTTCATCGATCCGATGCCAACCTCAGGTACTCCTTATTCCATATCTAATTATATTTCTTCTGATCATTTTTCCTCTCGACATAAGCTTTTGTGGCTGCTCTAACCTTGGGACGAGAGCCCAAGTCCTTTTCTTTTAAGGAAGCCATGCAGGATCAAGGATGGCGTAATGCTATGCAGAAGGAAATAAGTGCTCTTGAGGATAATGAGACATGGGAGAAGGCAACGCTCCTTCCGGGAAAAACGGCTCTTGGAAGTCAATGGATTTATAAAATCAAATATAGATCGGATGGGAGTGTGGAGCGCCTTCAAGCACGACTTGTTATATTTGGGAATCGACAGTTGGAAGGAATTGACTACCATGAGACGTTCGCGCCTGTAGCCAAAATGGTAACCGTTCGCACTTTTCTTACCATTGCGGCTTCCAAGAATTGGGATGTACACCAGATGGACGTGCAAAATGCTTTTCTTCATGGAGATTTGCACGAGGAAGTGTATATGAAGGTGCCCCCTGGTTTTCGTACAACCGATACTTCTCAAGTCTGTCGTCTCAAGAAGTCATTGTATGGTTTAAAACAGGCCCCACGATGTTGGTTTTCTAAATTATCCACGGCGTTGAAGGATTATGGATTTCTTCAATCAAGATCGGATCATTCGTTGTTCATTTATCGGAAAGGAACCGTTCAACTTTCCCTTTTGGTCTATGTCGATGATATGTTGATAGCAGGTAATCACGCCAAAGAGCTAGATGTTTTTAAAGATTACTTAGGACGCTGTTTTCACATGAAGGATTTGGGAACACTCAAATATTTTTTAGGGCTCGAAGTTGCGCGAAGTCGGGCTGGATTTTACTTATGTCAGCGAAAGTATGCATTGGAAATTATTTCGGAGACTGGATTATTGGGATCGAAACCTGCTGATTTTCCCTTAGAACAACATCATAATCTTGCGCTTGCAAGTGGAAAGTATCTTGTCGATCCAGCACCTTATCGCCGTCTTGTTGGTAGACTTATTTACTTGTCTGTTACTAGACCGGATCTTGCCTATTCGGTACATATTTTGTTCCAATTTATGCAGCAACCTCGTGAGGAACATTGGCAAGTTGCCTTATGTGTGGTTAGGTATTTGAAGGGTAATCCTGGCCAGGGTATTTTGCTTTGCCACACATCGACTCTAGATCTTGTTGGATGGTGTGACTCAGATTGAGCTAGTTGCCCTCTTACTCGACGATCCTTGGCCAGGCTGGTTTGTCACTCTTCGCTCATCTCCTATATCTTGGAAATAAAAGAAGCAACCCACGGTGTCTCGCTCCTCGGCTGAAGCGGAGTATCGCGCCATGGCAGCGGTGGTTTGTGAATTAAAATGGCTACGACAAATCTTGTTCGAATTGGGAGTGACACATGCGACTGGTATAAAGCTTTATTGTGATAGTCAGTCGGCACTTCACATTGCTCGTAATCCCGTATTTCATGAGAGAACCAAGCATATTGAGGTTGTTGCCACTTTATAAGAGATCTTTGTGATGGATGGTATAATTTGTCCCTCATATGTGCATACTACGGATCAACTAGGCGATATATTTACTAAAGCATTGGGCAAACAACAATTCGACACTATGTTGCGCAAGTTGGGCATTTGTGACTTACATGCTCCCACTTGAGGGGGGGGGGGGTATTAATTTGTGATATTTTGGCCGATTAATTTGTTCCTAATTCCCTAGGCGTTTCCTTTGATTATACGGTGTAGTAATGTTGTAATATATCATTTCCATATTTGTCTAGGGTTTCCTTTAATAGGTACTATGGTGCTAGGTGTATATATTTGTACGAAGGTTATTTTCTTGGAGAGCGGAGACATACATGAAAACTATTATGTTTGATTTCTTCACATCATAACCATCTTATAGCACTTGAGCATCGCATCCTACCTCTTGCTTCTTCTAGTCCACAAACTCCTCCGAACACACGCAACCCCACAACAAAATAAGTCAAGTGCTCTACAGGAATATCACCATCTTCAGGACACAAGCAACAAACCAAGAAGGTGGTTTAGGGATCCAAAGTGCTCATCATGCGGCGGTGGCGGTAAGGAAAAAAAAATGCGACATCCAAACGTCATAGTCACCTAAACATGATAGCTTCATCACTTAGAATTTTGAGATCTTAATCAAAACCTTATCATTAAAATTATGTCCCAACAGTTCCTTTTTTAGGAACCATGATTAAGAATCAGAACCGCAATAGAACCTTCTGGGTTTTTTTTTTGCCAACTCTAAGTGTGACTATTAAAATCTATATGTTTTTCTCGCATATTTTAAGCTTAAAATATTAATATTAGCTCCGTTTGGAAGAACTTAAAAAAAGTTATTCCAACATCTTCTAAATAATAAGTTAGTTTGTGTGCGTTTTGAAAGAACTAGGAGTGAGCACGGTTCGGTTAACCGCCCGTTTAGTATGTAAAAAAACTGAGAATGCAGTTTTTAATCGATCTGATTAAGAGTAAGAAAACAAAAACAAAAATAAATTAGTGAACAATTAACCATAAAAAAGAAAATAATTCATACAAATAATACTATGACAAATTAAAGCCAAAAGGAAAATCATAAAGATCAAATATATGAAAAACTATATTGGTTGTTTACACAATTATATGTAAACTAAAATGACAAGTTATTCACCAATATTTCTTTAACAAATATAAAATATTATTGATCAAAACAAAAAGCAACACACTTAAAAACCCTATGTAAACTCACCCTGAATAATGCCGTTGGAAATTCAATAATGCAATATTAAATAATTAACTAGATATAATGCAATATATAGTTACTAAAATTTAATTTAAGATATATACTTACTAAAATTTAATTTAAGAGAATCGGCTCGGTCAGTTAACCGTCGGACTTTGAGATATAAAAATTATACTCCCTCCGTCCCATCGGAAGCGTCTTGTTTCCAATGGGCACGGATGTTAAGAAAATGATAATGTGTGGTGTATATTGTTTGACTTTTGGATAGTTAAATATTGTCCACATATTCTTGCCTTTTTTAGAAACAAGACGTTTCCAATGGGACGCCTAAAATGGAAAACAAGACGCTTCCAATGGGACGGAGGGAGTATTAAATACGAGGATCAATTAAGTCTAAAATACAAGCTTGTACTCAAATTAGGATAAATGGGTAAGTCGGCATGAATACTCTAGTGGAATGAATATGTACTTATTTATTAATTTTTTTCTCGGGTTGAGCATAGATAAATAATTAATTTAAGACCAAATTTATTTCTTGTATTGGATATCTAATCTTGACTCAAATAGATGCCTAATATTTATTACGCCCCTCTCGAAAATTATTATTAAGAGAATAATGTATTTATATATTAATGAATAATTAGAGAATTTATTTATCTAGAGTTAATTAATTGATTGAGTCAATTAATTGATAAAAAAAATGTAGCTCATATAATTAATCTATTATATTATGAGCTTGTTGGAACTAGGGTACGCTTAAACGGGTATAGGGTATTCGGTTAATACCCGTATCCGTACCCATACCATGGGGGTATCGGATACCCGATTAACCGATTTTCGGTTAATCGGGTATGTATCGAGTATCAATTTTTGGAAGACAACGGGTATGGGTAAATAACCGATACCCGTTCGGTTAACCCGATACATACCCGATCCAAAGAGAAGCTTAATTAAATTCACTAATTGATTTTATATTTTTATTAATTGGTCTCCTAAATCCTAATCAGCTAAAAATCTTAAATCTAATCCTAACTTAACTTCCTAATCCTAAGTCAAACAAAACAACGTAACTACGTAAGTGATAAGTCGACGACTTATTTTTAATTTTTTCCTATTTCTCTTTGTCTTCGAGTCGCGTGGGTTCTTCATTCTTCTGTTCTGTCTCAGACTCTCAGTATCTCTTCTCTTCTGTTCTGAACTTTTGTCTGGGTCTGGGAGTTGAGTCGAGACGGTAGACGACACGAGCACACAACTACACAAGCGTCTTCTGCTGCCGCACGCAGTCGACGGCATCTGAAATGGCTTATGTTATGGGCCTTCGAGTTGCGAGTCAGCGACTTCTTCTTCCCGTGCGGGAGATGACTCCGTCCGAGCCTCCGACTTCTTCTTCCCGTGCGCAACCCACTCTTTCCACTTCGAGCCCTAATTTGAAGGTATTAATTTATATTTCTAACTTCTAAGCCCTAACTTTTACTTTATAGCCCTAAATCTAATTTGTGTTTTTGAATTGATAATGTGTTGATTCGATTCAGTCAGGGGTTACGATTTACGAATGCATTGCAGCCTTGCCGGCTTTATTCCCGTGTGTTTTCTATGTTCAAATTTTGCAACTTTGAACTTTCATTTTTGATTTTCCAACTGTTGAATACTTGAATTGAAATCAATTTGCAAAGCCAGACAACAAAAAAAACCACTCTTGCGCATAAGGTTAATTTCGGTTAACCTGATAACCGACCCGATCGGGTACCGGGTTAACCGATAACCGATCGGGTATGGGTACGAGTATATAAAATTTTAGGTTTTTCGGGTACGGGTAACCGATTTTCGATTACGGTTAACCCGTACCCGTACCGATTAACACCCCTAGTTGGAACTAAAGCCCATTAAAAATATAATTAATGAGCTACATATAATTAATAAAAAAGTTTATGAAGCGTGAATCAATTCAGGCCCCGTTTGGTTGGCAGAAAGGAATGAGATAGGAATCAAGAATCATTCCTGCAGGTATGGAATGAAGGAATGATTCCTGAAAATAGTTTTTTGGTTGCAGCAGGAATGAACTTGATTCCAAAACCTGTTTGGTTTGACTGAAGGAATGGAATCAATTTAATAAATTTATTAAATAAATTTGTACACAAAATATCATATTCTATTATATTTTATAACATTTTGAAACAAAAAAATAAAATAAAATTTAAACATAAAAAAATCTAATTGAACATAAAAGGATAATGTCTTACATAAATTTAAATAAAAACCATAGTAGTCAGTCATACATAAACATAAACAAACATAAATCAGTCATACATAATTAAATCCGACATAATCTAATCAAACTTAAGAAGCTCAAGGACATATTCCTTCTTTGACTCGACAGAATCAAGGGAATAGAAAATATCCATGATACTTGGCCTTTCTCCGATCAAATTTCTTTGCTCTAAATCCTTGAGCTTTAGTCAACTCGGGAATAGCATCCATCTCCTTCGCCAAACCCCGTCGAGAAGCTCGCACTTCGTCAGCTACCTTAAGCTCAAGTTCGTAGTTGTTATTCATGGTTGCTGCCATGCTTCCAAGATGACCACTAATGCGGTTCATAAAACCTGCAAAATCAGAAGTCATGCGGTTAAGATGATCGAGCTCCTCCGAGTGCGTGCTTGATCCTATCCTTGATTTCCCTTTCCCACTTGAATTGAATCGTGTCTTTTGTTTCTTGCTAGGACGCCGATCTTGTTCAACTTCATTATTCGTTGAAGCACCGTCAACACTAAATTCATCATCATCATCATCATCCTCACCAAGGTTGATGCTTTCTTTTTCCATATTATTCACGGAATCGGTTGGGAGCTCGCACCTCTTCCCATTAGCTCTATCAACACCAAAAATAACCTCTAACTTGTCGAGAAAAGGAAAAGGCACATTCCACAATCCGCGTGCTTTGGGGTGTGTGGTGGTCGCTGTTTTCACACCAAATAAAATTCATGCACAAACTTAGAATTTTATAATTAGTATAGAACAGGGTCGAACTCAGGGAACAGTGAAAATCAACAATATTTATCTTTTTGATCAGAGTTTTGGTGATGCCACCTAAGTTGTTGAACAATCTGGCACTAATCTTCATAACCTAAATTGATCAGGTTTAAGTTAATCCAATTAAATCTTTCTGCCCCGAATTAAGTCAAAATCCTAGTCTTCAATTACTACGAACAATTAGATCTCACAAAGTTTATATCTCATATTCGTCACCCTCGCCGAAGCCCTAAAAGTTTAGCTACTCATTATTAACTTGGACAAGCTAAGTGAAATGAACATAGTAAGAACGAGAAAGTAAAGTGCGGAAACACGGAAACATAAAGCTGAATTTAAGAAGCGAATACAAATACTTAATACCGAAATTAAAATGCGAACGTAAGTACCAAATGCTGAACGGACAAGCTGAATGACTTAAAGCCGCTTGAATAAACTTCAAGTGCTTGAATCCGAATGTTAACTAAACTAAGAAAGCGATAAAGAAAATGTTTGAATTCTTGTGCGGAAAATTAAAACTAAACTACGGGACTAAGAACGAGATGGTTGGGGACGAAAACTAAACTAATGAAGTGCTGAATTGTGGTGTAGATCATTGTTAATGTCGTTCGTCTCCGGCCCCTTTATATAGATCTTGAGCTTGATTCTCCAAAGGAAAGATATCTAGGGCAAATCTTTTAAATCTTGATCTTCAAGACTCTTTTTCCTTGTATAACTCCAGCCCTAAAATATCTTCAAGCTCCAAATCTTTAGCAAATCTTTCCTTCTCGATCTAAATCCCGTTTTATCTCCAAAAACTACCAAAATATCTCCAACTCGGCTCCGAATCGCCACCTCATCTCCGGGACCATAAACCCGCCGAAAATAGACATTTCTGCGCACAAAACAACATCAACTTGGACAAGATGAGCGTCGGAACCTGGGTGAATTCGAGGGTATAAAATCGACACATCAAATATCCGCACACTTGAATCATACTTGCCCTCAAGTATGGGATGAACAAAAGAATACTCCCACTCGAATCACCATTCCCCCAAGACTCAAAACGGACTCGAGGAACGAAAATAAAAAACACTAAGACACGAGACTCAGATTCAAAGAAGAGAAATAAATCAAAAGACTCGAAACCCAATAGACTAAACATTGAAATATACCAAGCGGCCATGAAATGTCCATGATTCTCAATCTACGCCCAAACATGCAATGCAATCAAAACCTTCATCAAACAAGTCAAGCGAGCATAATTCTCAAACCATGGATTCGGATATCGGCTTGGTCAAAACATAAGCATAACCGAACTAGCTCACCGATTCACTCCTCTCTCGCTAATCTAGTCCGGGCAAGCCGCTCATAAAAACAACATAGTTACGCGATTCTAATAGCAAGTGGTCAATCTAGCAACTCAAAGAGGTCTTTCTCTTGGATGTAATGGGGCTTAAGGACTCATTCAAATATATGACATGGTAGGGAATCCTAGGGGTCCTAAGCTTCTGAAAATTAAGTACAAGTATGCAGCATGCTATTTACTGAGGCATTTGATTAGGCAAGCAGATAATAAGCATAAGATATATACAGTTCAGCACTGATGGAGATTTATTTTCGCATACAGACTTTGGGAAAGGCAGAATATAAACATTCAGACTTCATCCTTCCCTTTATTTTTTTCAACAGGTGCTCTCTCTTTGTTTCTTTTTCCTTTTCTTTTTCTGCACCTTCAACTCTTTTTTGATTTTTTTTAGCCCCCCTTCAATATTTATTTCTTTTCAGTACAACACTCTGCCTGGCAAAACTGACTGCCGGCAGAGTTCAGAATGTAAAATCGCACAACTCCAGGGGAGGGGGGGTATCAATTCAAACACTATCTCCAACTAATCATAAAATCTCTTCAATAAAAATTGCCTCAAATTATGAATATCCACAACAAACACATGCATGCATAAGGTCAAGAGAAAGGCTTTGAAAGGCTTGGCTTCTTTAAATAACTCATGAAAGAACAAAGTCAAGGCTTCAAAGTGGCTAACTAGTGCTAAGCGAAGGTAGGAATTGAAAGAATTAAAAGCTCAAATTGGTTAACCCTAATTTGCCTCCTATCATTTATCACACATGACCACAAGCTATGGAGACTTTTCAACATATCACTCTCAAGAAAATAGTGGGAAGTGTCCCACTTTTAAAGGCTCAAATCTCTCTTTAGTGATGGGGTTTAAAATTCAGTTTTATCATGCTTAAATTTCCTCATCCCAAGCCACATACAAAATTCTCCATGGAAAAAGAAAATACACTACAATCATGCATAATTCAGTCAATGGAAGCACGCAGAATCTGGGCAGTTTTATCCTAAAATCACATCAACAAATCATGTAAACCTAGCATGCTTCGACCTAGGACGAAGGACACAAACCTAAAATAACCTCCTCACACTTCAACCTTGCTCGCCCTCGAGCAAGTAACAGAAAGAAAACATAGAAGCATGCAGAGGACACAAACATAGACATACAAAGATTGAAAATAAAAAAAAAACAGAAAAAAAATAAAAAAAAATTGACTGACTAGGGAATGGTTCACTGGTTCTTCAGCTCGTCCAAGCGAGCTATCACGTCCTTCTGAAATTCTTCCAGTTGTTCAGCAATCTTCTCCAACCTTGCTTCTATCCGGCCGAGCCTGTCCTGCTCCTCCTCCTGCCCTGCACCCACAGATTGACTTGGGACACCAGGTCCCGATCTAAAGAACTTGTCCAGACCGTTAGTACCAACATAGGTCAGCTTAGCTGACCTCAACCGACTGAGGCTCATAGTGGCAGGTGGATCACACATAGACAGTGGTACACGGGATATTAAAGCAAAGTTGCGAACAAAAAATGTGGCAAGCAAATGACAAAGAGTATGGTGCCGATTCGGCCTAGCAGCTATACCCTCCAAACAATGCGCTATCCAATACCCTAAATCTAACTTGGTTCCTGTATACATGCACCATAAAAAGTACAACTCCGTAGCACTCACTTTAGAAAAACCCGTGGTAGTTCCAGTCAAATTATAAGCAATGTAGTAATGACACATCCTAAGAACAGGGCTCTCAACTTGATAAACATGAGAACATAAAGCATAAAATTCATTCGGGTCAGACGGAGGAAGCAACTTCCATGCATCCCTAGGACCTATATAAGCTGCATTCGACTCAGGCAAACCACGTAAATAAGAATCAAACACATCATCACAATAATCAACATAATCTAACACACCCAATCTTATGTTCCAATCCAGCAAGGAAGTATGAAATTCATGTCCACCCAAACGGAAAGCAATGCAGTCATTATCCATATTACCAACATCAACAAAGTGAAATGAAGTGAAAAATTCAAGAGCAATATCTTGCGGTAAAGAGAAATGATGTGGAACAAGTAACCAACTCCAACCAATAGCACGGAAGTAGGCGAAAAAGCGATCACGGATACCCCAAACTAACCAACACCTTAGAATCTATGTACATACTTGACTTACATGCCCGAAGCTCGCCGCTTCTCACACTTCGTGGCCAACTCCTCTTCTTCAAAATGGCGAATGCGGAGACGATCTTCTTCATTCAAGATGCGGATAACGAACATGTTGTTGTAATCGTCTGCGGCTAGCTCGGAGTCGGAGATATCCTCTTCGGCTTTGGCATATTTACGAAATAGGGTTTGGTCTTTGGGATCTAGTAACATATCGGTTGGACAATCAAGGTCCGGAATGTAATCTTCATCGTCCTCGTCTTCGGGGGTACACGCCATCCATTATCAATCTCTCCCATGGAATATGTATAGATCCATCTTTCCTAACGATACCGCCCATAGAGGCGCGCGGGCTTGAAGTGCTCGTCGGCAGCGGCGTCGGTGGAAGTTTCGGAGATTTTGCGGGAGAGGCGGGACGTCTGCGGCGGTGGAGTGGAAACCCTAACCGGTGGCGCTTGTGGCGTAACAATAGGAGTAGTAGAAATAGGGGTTTCCTCCGGCACTTCAGATGGAGGTGGGGATGGAGATTTATGTACTTACGGCGAAGTGGGCTCGCATGGGGTATCGGCGGTTCCTCGGGAATCGCGCTGGCAACAACAACCTCTTCAATGGGCTCCTCCGCCGTAGCCAACGGAACTTCAGCGTGCGTAGGCACCTGCTCTTGGACCTGTGGTGGAGTGGGTTGCTTTCGGCGGCTTGCTCTTAGCTGGCGAGCCGTCGGCTCGAGATGGAGAAGAAACGGGGATGGTCTTCTTCTTCGGCGAGAGGAAGTAGTCTTTTGCTTCTTGGGAGCCATGGATTGTTGTAGAAAATGATGTAGAAAGGAGGAGATGATGAGTAGCTTGGTTGAAGATGAAGTTTTACAGAGAGAGGGAAGAACATGGAGCGCGGGAACAGTTATGAGGTCCCCCCCTTTCTCGATTCAATCTTAAAGCATCCAATTTCTGATGGTTTGCGATTGAGTCCTTCAATTTCTTTTAGTGAACAAATACACCCCCGCTTACGTCAACCTCCTCACACTTCAACTTTTGTGTCAATTTGACCACAAAAGATTGAAGTGATTTGCAGTTAGGTCCTCGACCTATACTTGGGCATATTTCCTCCTTCAAACTCCTTCCTTAATTCTTGAAGTTTATTTCCTAAAGTGACGAATTTCTTCCAAAATTATCTAAATCCCCTGCATAAAATAATTAGCACAAGAATCCAACACTAAAACCAAATATGAAAAACATAAAATAAACCTAGACTATGAAATAAAATGCGGAAAATAAAGAATACGTGTGGGGTGCCTCCCACTAGCGCCTTGAGTTAGAGTCGCAGGCTTGACTCTTCCAAGCTGATCAAGTGCATGTTGGGAGGTACACTGGAATCTCGTCCACTGTTTTTATTTGGTGCAAGTGATGATAGAGCTTTAGCCGATGACCATTCACCACGAAAGTAGACTTCGTTGCGGGATCCTCTAAATCGACCGCTCCGCTTGGCGAACCGACTTGATAACAAATGGCCCTATCCATCTTGAATGAAGCTTCCGGGCATGAGTCGAAGTTTAGATTGGTATAAGAGCACCAATTGTCCAACTTTAAATTGTTTAGATCTCGAGATTACGATCATGCCAAGCCTTGGTTCGATCCTTGTACCACATAGAGGCATCATAAGCTTCAAGTCGAAGCTCTTATAATTCTTGCAAATGATACTTGCGTTCCTCCTCACACTTGAACAAGTTCATATTCATTATTTTCACAGCCCAAAATGCCTTATGTTCGAGCTCAACCGGTAAGTGACACATCTTTCCGAAGATCAAACGATAAGGTGACATACCAATAGGTGTTTTGTAAGCGGTTCTGTACGCCCAAAGAGCATCCTCAAGCGTGTACTCCAATATTTGCGAGACGGGTTAACCGTCTTTTACAACACTTGTTTGATCTCCCTATTAGATACTTGACTTGGCCGTTTGTTTGAGGATGATACGGAGTAGATAGACGATGTTGACATCCGTATTTCTTCATCAAAGCTTCAATGGTACGATTGCAGAAATGAGTATCATTATCACTTATTATGGCTCGAGGAACACCATATCGGCTAAAAATATTGGACTTAAGAAATCCAACAACAACTTTGGAATCATTGGAGCGAGTTGCCTTGGCCTCGATCCATTTGGACACATAATCCACAGCCAATAGTATGTATAAATTGCCGAACGAGCTAGGGAAAGGTCCCGTGAAGTCCATACCCCATACATCGAATATTTCGCAAAACCGCATCGGATGTTGTGGTAGTTCATCTCGCAAGCCAATATTACCAAGCATTTGGCAACATTTGCAACTCTTGCAAAACTCATAAGCATCTCTATTCAAGGTTAACCAAAAGAATCCACAATCGAGAACTTTTCGTGCAGTACCTTTTACTCCTCCATGTCCTCCATAAGGTGATGAATGACATTGCTCTAAGATCTCAAATTGTTCCTCTTCGGGTACGCACCTTCGAATAACTTGATCGGCTCCAACTTTCCAAAGTGTAGGATTATCCCAAAAATAATACTTGCATTCACTCATTAATTTCCTCCTTTGAGCCATGGTAAAGTCTGGTGGCAGCCTCCTTGAAGTGAGATAATTGACAATGTTGGCATACCACGGAGTTTTACCATCTTTTCCTTCAATTGCATAACATTCTGCCTCAGTTTCGTACTTCCACTTGGACAAGCTGATAGTAGAATTTTCTTCAGATGGCTTGGCCAAGTTATTAGCATCACGGGATGAAAGAATAATAGAGATGCTCTTCGGAAATTGTTCCTGGATTGGTTCAAAGCATCTTTCGGATGAACTAAACAACTCAAATGATCGGCTACATTATTTTTGGCTCCTTTCTTATCTCGCACTTCCCAATCAAATTCTTGCAGTAGCAAAATCCAACGTATAAGACGTGGTTTGGTCTCCTTCTTTGCGAGTAGATGCTTCACGGCAGCATGATCAGTGTAGACGATCACCTTTGACCCAAGCAGATATGAGCGGAACTTGTCGAAGGCAAAAACAATAGCGAGTAGCTCCTTTTCTGTAGTGGTATAATTGCATTGGGCTGGATTGAGCATCTTAGAGGCATAGTATATAGCATGACTATCCTTCTCATTCTTTTGGGCAAGGACAACTCCAACAGCGTAGTCACTTGCATCACACATAAGCTCAAATGGAATTTTCCAATTCGGAGCTTGCATAATAGGAGATGTGACCAATTTTTCCTTGAGAATGTCGAAAGCTTTCTTGCAGTCATCGGCTAGGACAAACGGAACGTCTTCTTTGAAGTAACCTTGTTAAAGGTTGAGCGATCTTGGCGAAGTCCCGAATGAATCTTCGGTAAAATCCAGCATGGCCTAAAAATCATCGAATCTCCTTGATATTTGTTGGATACGGCAGCTGGGCAATTAAATCAACATTCGCCTTATCAACTTGGATACCTCTTTCTGATATTATATGGCCAAGAACAATTCCTTCCCTTACCATGAAATGACACTTTTCATAATTAAGAACCAAGTTCTTCTCCACGCATCTTCTTAGAACTACATCTAGATTTCTGAGACATTGATCGAAAGAATCTCCATAGACGGTGAAATTGTTTGTAAATACTTCGATGTATTTTTCAATAAGATCGGAGAAAATACTCATCATGCAACGTTGGAAAGTTCCGGGAGCGTTGCACAATCCAAAAGGCATGCGGCGATAAGCATAGGTGCCAAACGGACATGTGAAGGTGGTTTTCTCTTGATCATCCTTGTTGACATAAATTTGAAAGTATCCACTATAACCATCAAGAAAACAAAAATAGGATTGACCGGCAAGTCTCTCAAGCATCTCATCAATGAATGGTAAAGGAAAATGATCCTTCCTTGTTGCCATGTTCAATTTCCTATAGTCGATAGACATTCTGCATCCGGTTACCAATCTCATTGGTACCAACTCATTCTTTTCATTCTCAATGACTTGAAAACCTGATTTCTTTGGTACAACATGTACCGGGCTGACCCATTTACTGTCCGAGATCGGGTAGATAATTCCCAAATCAAGTAACTTCAAAATCTCCTTCAAGACAACTTCTCGCATGTTGGGATTTAACTTCCTTTGTGGGTCTCGACTTGGCTTACTATCCGGCTCCAATAGGATGTAATGCATGCAAACATCAGGACTGATTCCGGTGATATCGGCCAATGTCCAACCAATAGCTCGAGTATGTTTTTTCAGAATTTCGACCAATCGTTCTTCTTGCTCTTTTGATAATTCAATGTTGATAATCACATGAAGAGTCTTATCTTGGCCAAGGTAAACATACTTTAAGTTGGTTGGCAGCTTCTTAAGTTCCAGAACGAGCGGCCCGACATGTGACGGAGCTGTGCGTCTTCCACATTACGCTTAGGCAAGCGGATGCCGCTCTTGGAGGTAACGACTTCGGGACCGCATATAGAGATAAGATGGCTTCCTTTACTTCTTCATCTAGCATCCCTTGGACATCCATCTCATAGAGGCTTTGTGTCAATGCTAACTCTAACTTATCCTGCATTAATGTCGTCTCAAGATGTTCTTGGACAAGAGGCTCAACAACGTCAATAGAATAAACATTTTCACAATCAAGGGGTTTTTTCATTGCATCATCAATACTATAAGTAAACTTCTCACCATGATAGTCCAAACGAGATAGTACCACTTGCAAACATCAATTAATGCTTTGGCCGTTTTAAGAAAAGGTCGACCTAGCAAAACTCCCGAAGTTCCCTTCTTTCCCTCACAAGTGTTAATCACATAAAAATCTGCAGGGTATACGAAATCATGGATTTTAACAAGAACATTTTCTAGAAGGCCTTTAGGGGATATGCATGATCGGTCAGCTAATTGAATAACAACTTTAGTATCGATTAACTCAACCCCAACTAAGCTATTAAACACAGATAAAGGCATCACATTGATTGAGGCTCCTAAATCACAAAGGGCTTTTGGGATCATCTTAGTTCTAATCAAACAGGGCAAGGTAAACATACCTGGATCATGGTACTTCTCGGGAAGCATATTTCGAATACATGTTGAGATATTTTCGTTTACCACAATTTTTTCATTTTTGCTTGTCTTTCCAGCAATAAACTCTTTCAGAAACTTCCCAAGATGCGGGATCTTGATAGCATGAAGAAATGGCAGATTAACTTCCGGCTTGCCAAAGATGGACATGTAATCCAAACATACGCTCCATGGGCTTTGGTTTTTACACCAACGCTTGTGGAAACGGTGGATCAATCAGTATTTCTTCTTGGACAACCTGCTTCTTTCCTTTCTCCTCTTCATCGACTTTCTCCTTGTCTTTCTTTGAGTTGGATGACTCAGAGATATTTGGTTTAGGCAAGTTGATAGTGGTAGCTGTGCCGTTTTCTTCAGCCTTCTTTGGTGTCTTACTTGGCGGATCTGGAAGATCTCTTCCACTTCTCGAGTAACATGGCTAACATTCTTTGGATTTATCCGGACTCGAGAAGGTGGCTTTCCTTTGGTTCCCTCGAATCTCATTGATTGAGGTAGATAGCTGCCCTATCCGTCCAGGCCAAGTTATCTAGTCCGATTTTCGCTCCTTACGTGAATTTTGGATGTTGAGGATAGCTTCATTATGAGTCGGAATACTCTGCTGCATGGTTTGTTGTGAGACAGCCATCTCGGTTAGAATTTCTTCAATGGTCTTGCCAGGCTTTGCTTGGGCAGGTGGAGGCAAAGGCGGTGGATTTGTTAGGTAAGTTCTTTGATTAGGAGGGCGATAGACTTGCTGCTGTGGTTGTTGGTGGAACATCTGTGGTTGATGTGGGGTGAACTGCGGCTTGGGATGATTATCCCACTTCAGATTTGGATGATCCTTCCATCCAGGATTGTAGGTGTTAGAGTAAGGATCTCTTTTCTGCTGGTTTTTGTTCCAGTTCCCAATCACGTTGCAATCTTCAGTAGGGTTTGCTTGGGTGTTACATTGCAACGAGGTGTGTCCAGATTGTCCACACGCTCCACATATTTGTTCAGCCGAGCTGACTGAAGATGTTTTTTCCAACATAGAGTGCATCAGCTTCTCCAACTTTGAGTCCATCATTTTTTCCAGCTTCTCAAAATGATTATCAATCCTTTCCATACTAGTATCCAGCTTGGTTTCCAGATCTATGTGATCAGCTGAATTTGCAGATTTCTTTATGATACAAACTTCTCCATAATCCTTAGTTGCATTAGCCAATTCTTGAATAATCTTCTCGGCATCATTGACTCTGTAACAAGAGAAATTTCCTCCGCTTGATGAATTGACAAGATTCTTTGTAGTGATTGTCATTCTTTGATAAAAGTAGGTCAGCAAATTTCCCTTGGAAAAATTATGATTTGGGCAGCTTTCGATGAGAGCTTTGTATCAAGTCCAATATCCATTTAGTGTTTCATCAAACTCCTGCTGGACTCCAAAGATCTCCTTGCGCAAGGCATTGGTCTTTGTAACTGGAAAGTAGCAATCCAGAAATATTTGCCTCATCTCTGTCCAAGTACTGATTGAGTTTGGGGGTAGACTTGTGAATCAGTTTCCTGCATGGTCCGTGAGAGCAAATGGAAAAGCAGACAGTTTGAATTGTTCCTTTGTTCCATGCGAATTCTTTTGAGCATTGCAGAATCTCACGAACTCATTCAGAAAGCGGAATGGATCTTCATTCTTCATTCCATGAAACTTTGGTAGAGCTTGGATAAGCCCATACTTGATCTCAATCGGCTCCGTGAGCCCGTCAATTTGGATTGGTGTTGGAAGATCTTCACCACCATGCTTTCCAAACTGATCTAGCCTCGGATTATTCGGATCGTCGGCCATCTTCTCGAGTTTAGTCTCGAGTTTTTCTTCAGAAATGAGTTTTGCTAAGCTAAGCAGAACGTCTTCAGAGTCAGCTTCTGCTTGGCCAGACAAAGTGTCCTACTTCGGCAGTTGCTGTTGTTGCAGCTTTGTCTCCTTCCTTAGCCTCCTTGCGGTTCTTTCGATCTCAGAATCAAATACGAGGTTTGGGTTGGAAGATCTGCTCATAAACTAGTTAAAGCAAAAAAGATCAAAAGGTAAACACGGTTAATTAGAAACACCGCTCCCCGACAACGGCGCCAATTTGTTGGTCGTTGTTTTCACACCAAATAAAATTCCTGCACACACTTAGAATTTTATAATTAGTATAGAACAGGGTCGAACTCATGGAACAGTGAAAATACACAATATTTATCCTTTTGATCAGAGTTTTGGTGATGCCACCACGCATAAATTTGGGGTTTACTATCTAGGCAAAGAAAAGTAAATAACAGGAAAGCAGATAGAAATAAACAAGTAGAGAAAGGCGGACTCGGCTTCGGGTAACTCGTATGAGACAACTACTTCGATCATGGATGCATAGATTTAATTAATTCCTAAGATCAACCAGTTATAGGATACAGTGTTGGACACCTACATACCCCAATTCCTACTTACTTAGTCGGTAATGGCTTGTTGAATAAATTTTCACTACTCCCTAACCTAACCACAACCTAGTTTGTTGAACAAACCTAGATTTAATGTTTAGATAGCATTACGAGGAAGGAACCCAATTTTAATCTCTACCGTTGTTGGACAAGCTGACATAGATGATTAACCTCCTTAATTCGACTACTGTTACGATAGCTTGAGCTTTAGTCAACTCGGGAATATCATCCATCTCCTTCGCCAAACCCCGTCGAGAAGCTCGCACTTCGTCAGCTGCCTTAAGCTCAAGTTCGTAGTTGTTATTCATGGTTGCTGCCATGCTTCCAAGATGACCACTAATGCGGTTCATAAAACCTGCAAAATCAGAAGTCATGCGGTTAAGATGATCGAGCTCCTCCGAGTGCGTGCTTGATCCTATCCTTGATTTCCCTTTCCCACTTGAATTGAATCGTGTCTTTTGTTTCTTGCTAGGACGCCGATCTTGTTCAACTTCATTATTCGTTGAAGCACCGTCAACACTAAATTCATCATCATCCTCACCAAGGTTGATGCTTTCTTTTTCCATATTATTCACGGAATCGGTTGGGAGCTCGCACCTCTTCCCATTAGCTCTATCAACACCAAAAATAACCTCTAACTTGTCGAGAAAAGGAAAAGGCACATTCCACAATTCGCGTGCTTTGGGGTGTGTGGTGGTCGCTGTTTTCACACCAAATAAAATTCATGCACAAACTTAGAATTTTATAATTAGTATAGAACAGGGTCGAACTCAGGGAACAGTGAAAATCAACAATATTTATCTTTTTGATCAGAGTTTTGGTGATGCCACCTAAGTTGTTGAACAATCTGGCACTAATTTTCATAACCTAAATTGATCAGGTTTAAGTTAATCCAATTAAATATTTCTGCCCCGAATTAAGTCGAAATCCTAGTCTTCAATTACTACGAACAATTAGATCTCACAAAGTTTGTATCTCATATTCGTCACCCTCGCCGAAGCCCTAAAAAGTTTAGCTACTCATTATTAACATGGACAAGCTTAGTGAAACGAACATAGTAAGAACAGAAAGTAAAGTGCAGAAAGCTGGAAACATAAACTGAATTTAAGAACTGAATACAAATACTGAATACCGAAATTAAAATGCTGAACGTAAGTACCAAATCTGAACGGACAAGCTGAATGACTTAAACTGTTGAATAAACTTCAAGTGCTGAATCTGAAAGTTAACTAAACTAAGAAAGCGATAAAGAAAATGTTTGAATTCTTGTGCGGAAAATTAAAACTAAACTACGGGACTAAGAACAAGATGGGCCGGGACGAAAACTAAACTAATGAAGCGTTGAATTGTGGTGTAGATCGTTGTTAATGTCGTTTGTCTCCAGCCCCTTTATATAGATCTTGAGCTTGATTCTCCAAAGAAAAGATATCTAGGGCAAATCTTTTAAATCTTAATCTTCAAGACTCCTTTTCCTTGTATAACTCTAGCCCTAAAATATCTTCAAGCTCCAAATCTTTAGTAAATCTTTCCTTCTCGATCTAAATCCCGTTTTATCTCCAAAAACTGCCAAAATATCTCCAACTCAGCTCCGAATCGCCACCTCATCTCCGGACCATAAACCAGCCGAAAATAGACATTTTTGCGCACAAAACAGCATCAACTTGGACAAGATGAGCGTCAGAACTGGGTGAATTCGAGGGGTATAAAATCGACACATCAGTGTGTCTACAAAATCAGAATTAATATAAGCAATTTAAACAAAATGTTACAAATGATAATTAATGGAAGAATTACCTTGCAGAAGTCGTCATATGCCTGTCTTTCACACTGCCCTATCTTTTTCTCATCATTCCATTGAAAACCAGATGTTTTGCTTAACATCTCATTAACTACAACATACTTTTCTCTAAACTATTTCACTTTAGATTCAATATGAGGGTCTGCTAGCAACTCACAACCAAGATGGACCACATTCATCATATGTTCGACCTTTTTTGTGAAACCATTCTTAAAACCTCCTTCTCCCTTCTAACATGGGTCTACACTTAGTTCCATTAGACAATTAAATAATGTTTCTTTCTTATCCTTTCTCCAAAAACGTTTGTTTTTTCCTCTCCCACTTTGTGAATCCATCTAAATAATGAAAATGGAAGTGAGTTCAATCAATCTTGTTGGGAGATGATTCAGTCTTCTCACAATCAGTTGAGACATAACTCAGTAGCCATGTGCTCGGAATATTTGCTGAAGATTTGAAGATCCCAAAACCCTATCTTGACTGATGAACCATTCAGTTGTAATGTGTTCTGTTCTGTCTCTGAGGTTTCGGACTCGGTAGACACTCTTCATCCGGTTCGGGCGCTCGGTAGATTACCCGCCTCGGTGCAGTAGAAGACTCGGTGATCTTGGACTCACGAGAGCGTATATGCGAAAGGAGTCGGTGGGCCCGAACTCGGCGAGAGTAGTTCAGCGAACTCGAGTTGATCTTCGGTAGAGCCGACTCAACGGGGAGTATGCTACGAATAAAGATCGACTTCGGCAACGGTTGGACGGTCTTCTAACCGTCGGATTCTCTAAAGTAAATCGGCGAGTCAATACGAGGAAGAGAGAAGTCGGCTTCGGATCTCATTGAAGTTTGTTACGTCTCACCTACTTTCCCGAACCTCGAACAATGACAAGGCGCCGGATGTCCATATTCGATCAAAGGCGCAAGTCAACAACTTTCCGAGAAATGGAGGGAAAGGACACCGCAACCATACTTTGAAAGAGCCGTTAGCTACCCAAAAGAGAGAGACACAAGGATCATCGTCTCCAACGGATCTATCCTTATCTCTACTCTATAAATAGAGGGATACAATTCAAATTGGAGCTCGCCTACGACGAAAATACGAGTGAACCTACGAAGAACACGAGCATTCAAGAGCAAACTAAAACCGTCCTAAGTCTTCCGCAAGAAGTTCGAAGAAGTAATCTCCGGTGAAAGACGACATACCGCTCATAGGGAACCAAGGCGAACCCGAATTATAAAGCATCTAGTATCCAAGCGGCTGAACACGAACCTAAGTCTCTACTTAACCGTTCGTCGCTCTAGAAGCCACTTTCTCGTTCCCTATCCCTCTAACCTAAGCTCAGCTGGTCATATCTATAGCTTAGACGAAGGAGTTCATATCTGAACTGATCCTTATTGTAAAGGACTCCTTCATAGTTGGAGAGTTTTTCAAACACTTAGTTTGATACCTTGTCAACTGAGACTTGCTCAGTATAAATCTCAAGACCAGTGTTTGTCCAGTGTACAAACCAACTGAGACTATCTCAGTATAATACATAGCCTCCTGATCTTTCGGGACAGTAGACGTAGGATTGTTGGATCCGAACCACTTTAAAAATCGCCTGTGTTCTGTGTTCATTTTCTATTTTTAACTGTTGCATTGATTACTGTGCATACTAAAAATATCTTTAAAACCATTCAACTGAGTTTCAGCAAGCTTAATCAACTGCACTAACTACTGAAACTGTTTTGTTAAAAATGTTTTCTAAGCTCAACTGAATTTGGGCCTACACATTTCCGCACTACTGAACTTTATCTGAACGGTACTGAATTCTGACTTTAGTCAGCTAGCAGGCCTCAGTAAAGTCGGACATTCTCGCCACGCGATTCGGAACAACTTATTTGGTCTACTGAACTTGTTCAGTACGACACTCTCCTGAAAAGGACTGTTCGCGTTTAAAGTTGAGAAATTGGTTTTCAGGTGTATTCACCCCCCCCCCCTCTACACCTGAATGTTTATTCTCGGGACCAACAAATCTCATAACCATCAATTAATAATCCTAGCGCAAACAAATCCCCCACTTAAAAGAATAGCATTACAACATAGGCTGAGCAACCATTGTTTTACATATATATATTCTAAGATGCATAAGCTAAGCATCATGCAGAATGATGCATTAACCTGTTATAATTTGCTTTCAACAACTCATAAATCTATTATATGGAAAAGTAAACCACCCAAAAAAACAAGAGACTAGTGCCAACAAGAAAACCCCTTCCTCCCCTCTCATGGGAGTTGGTCTAAATAACTAAATAGAACATTCAACGACTCAAATTTCAAGAGCTGAGGATCATTTTCCCAGAAAGAAGGCAAAGGTGACGTATTTAGCCATAAGAAAGAAACCACATCCACCATCAATCTGGAAACCAGCTCACAAACAAGGTGTAGTCAAACAATATAATGCTCCTACAGAAGATCCCATTATATGAACTCACATAATGATACATATAATCAGCAACTCCCGATCAACTATTACTATGCCAACATATAAGCAACATCAAAATCCCTTAAACCAGCTGAAGTTAACAACAAAACTAGATTAAGAATCAAAAGGTTACAATAAGCTGAGATCGATGCAATCAAGTCAAAGAATTCGCACCCGTCCCCCACCCATATACCCAGAAACAGAGAAATCTTACCAATTGAACAAAAGACCAAAAATAGAATACACAATTCTACAACAGCAAAAGATAAATCATACTGCATACCTAATTTACAATGAAGATTATGAATAATCGAGCGCGTCGACAGTGGAGATTATTCGGAACCCTAATTTATGAATAATCGAGCGCGTCGACAGTGAAGATTAAGAAAGTCCATTTTCCAGAATCTAACCTATTCAGGCTTCAAATTCGATAATACCTTTTAGGGCAGGAATTTGACGCAAGCTAGGGCTCCACAAGTTCCTCGCTAGACAACGGTGGTGTACCGGCGTCGTCATAGGCGGCGGGAAGGCGGTGTTCCGGCGCGAGGCAGTAGTCAGAGTGTGGAGAGTGTGGAGTGTGGAGGCGGCGCTGAAGAGATGGTAGAGAAGAGAGAGAGAGAAGAAAAAGAGAAAGTGAGGGAGAAGAAAAACGAGAGAGAGAGAGAGAGAGAGAGAGAGAGGAATAAAATCTCAAGCCCCCCAATTTTGAGGGTTTGAGAAAGTATTGATTGAAGGGGTTGGAGAGGGGGATGAAGTTTCATTCCTTTTCGGTTTATTACAAACCAAACACATGGAATGGAATGATACCTTTACTTTCATTCCTGATTCCATTCCTCGACTCCAACCAAACGGGGCCTCATTCATATACACAATATACAGAGTAGATTTATTTTTACTTCAAATCTCTATCCATGTGGAGATCTAATCAGGGGAAAATCAAAGCAGATAAGAAGACCTAACCAGGAGAAAATCAAAGCGACACAACATACCACTGAGGAGGTACGATCTCATATTCCTTCAGTTGGTCGGTTTGATTTTTTAAGCTTTTTAGCTCAACCCTCTAGAAAACTTATTGAAGTAACATATAGCGCTCCATAAGTTACTTTCAACTTATTTTTATAAATTAATACTTATGAGTAACTTATGAGAGTTTATAGAGAGACAATTTTATTAAATTTATACAATTTTATAAACTAGAATTTTGACTCATACAATTCATATTTAAGGTTTAAATACAGAACCAAGACAGACTAGTACTCCAAATTCAAACTCAGCAAAAACACTAAGATATATATATATATATATATATATATATATATATATATATATATCTATATATATATATATATAAGGAGGTTCAAATATTAATCGTGTGAACGTGTGAACATTGCACTTTAAAAACAAATGTACTGCACTTTAAAGACAAAGATATTGCATTTTAAAGTGCAGTACTTAAAGTGCATTACATTTGTCTTTAAGTGCAGTACGTAAAGTGCAATATTAAAGTGCAGTATATTTACCTTGAAAATGCAATATGTTTGTCTTTAAAGTGCAGTGTTCACACGTTCACACGATAAGGACTGTTCACACGAGAACCGCTCCCTATATGTATATATATAAATCCGACCATGAATAAACATATCCATTAATTTATCAATAAAGAAGCATTTGTTGCAAAAATCATTCCATGCAACAGAAAACCATACCAAGCAACAGAAGCAGAATCAATAGACAATTATACAAACATAAATCATACAAAGCATATTCATATCCAAACTGTTAAAGAAGGATCCATAAAGTTTATTCATACTCGAAGGGTCCTAACCAACAATCTCATATATCAAATTATATCCTCAACATCTTTTCTTACACACGTAGTGAGCACATTTTCATCATCTCATTACCCTAATCGATCCCATTAATATCACAACAAGAAAATTGAGAGTAGTAATAATAGCAAACGTGAAATAAGGGAAAGATCTCACCCGTTTTGTGAATAATAAAGAGATCCAGATTCTTAGCATCATTTTAATTCTCAGTTCCATCAACATGCCCTCATAAATTGGTCCCGCGTATTTGCCGGCCGAACCCTAACTTTCAGTTACCGTTCTCATCTATGTTAGACGGGGTTGTGTAGCATCTGAGTGTGGAATCGAACCGACTAGATGAAAAGGTGTTTTAGAGACAGCCAATGGAAAATCCTTCCGATTTCATCAATCTTGAGGCGGCAGAGAAACCCTCAATCTGATTATCGTTCTCATCTATGTCGGAGGGGGTTGTGTAGGGTATGAGCACGAAATCGAGCAGAGTAGAAAAAGAGGGGTTTCAGAGACATTCACAACGGAAAAACCCTCCGATTTCATCATTTTGGGGTAGTAGAGAAGCCCTCAATCAGATTGAATTGGACTTCTTTATCTACTTAGTTATCGAAGAATAATAGATGAAGATTATGAAGGTCAGTCTGTTGAAGAAGACTTTGCCTCCCTTCCACAAAAGAAGAAATTCAAGTGCAGTGTTGCAGTTAACAAACCTTTCTTTTGAGGTGAGGAAGATGGAAACATCATGTGCTATATCGTGCATTTTGAAATGATATTCATCAAAGCCATGTAATATCATAAACTGATTCTTGAGCATCTTAATCAATGCACGCGTCCTCCCTTTTGCTTCTTCTAGTTCACAACCTCCTTCAAACACATGCAACCACATAAAAAAATAAGTAAAGTGCTCTAAAGAAATATCACCATCTTCGGGAAACAAGTAACAGAGCCAGAAGGTGATTTGTGCATGCTCACTGTCCAAGAATTCATAACTTAGTTTTAAGGGATTATAAACGTCTGCAATAATATTTAGGATATCAGATGTGTTGGACTGATAGGCCCAGTCCATAAGCATCTCGTGCCCAAGCCCAAACTGTGTTACCAGCCCACTTTGAGTTGCGGCCCAGCTCATTATTTTGAGCCCGTAATGGCCGCACCCGTTACTGCTGGATGCCCGCTATCCGTTTCTCAACCCAAGCTATATATTGCTGGAGTGTGTGAAACAAAGGGTGTGCGCAACTGCTCTCTCTATCTCTCTTCTCTCTCTTCGTTTCTGTTCTCTATGTGAGATCTAGTTCGTTTCTGTGAGAGTGATCTTGTAATAGTCAGTTAGGGCTTGTTGGTGTTGTGCTTATTGTGGTGTGGTGGTTGTATTGGTGGTCTGAGCCTCTGTAAACTCTTTGTATTCGATCCTTTCAGTGGTATCAGAGCGGGTTTCATCACCGCTTGACCACCTCCGCCTTAGACGACTTAGATCGCGAACGGGCGGTTTCTGAACCGTAACCCTAGATTTGAAGTTGTCTCCCAAGTTTCAGGTAAAAACGAGGTTCAAGTCTCCGAACCTCGCTCTGGTAAAGCGGCTAAACCTCTGTATTTTTCAAATTCTAGATCTACTGACTGGTGTAGTTAGGTTTTGGATTTGTCTGGTGATAGATCTGCCGACTGGGGCAGTTAGGGTTCTGTGTTTTATATCTACTTGCTCTTACCAAACTTGTTTTTCTATTCTGTGGTTCTGTAAATTTGTATGCTTTCGCTGCTCTTCAGGACTGTGAATTTGAAATTCATTTGTTGTGTCACTAATCTGTAAAGATCAGATATTTTTAACCGTAATATACGGTTACTCTCCTTTCTTTAAAATCTCAGACAGTAGCTAAGGTGGCCCCCTGCACCCATGACTTCATCCTGCGATTGTGATCTGGGAAATCCCTTAGCAAGTTTACACTGTCAGATATCAACCCAAAAGGGTTAATATCTTTTTCTTTTATCAATGGCTTTAGTCTCCTCAAGTGGAATTGCCACTTTTAATGGAAAATCTGATTTTAATCTGTGGAAAAAGAGGATGACTGCTATCTTGATTGAAAAACGTGTGTCTGCTGCTATTACTCATGCTTATGAAGCTAACTTACATGAAAAGAAAAAGACTGAAATGAATGATCTTGCCTTGTCTGCTATTACTTTGAACTTATCTGATTCTGTGATTAGGAAAGTAGAACATCTTTCTTCTGTTAAAGAAACATGGGATAGATTGAATGATCCCGTATCTTTGAGACCTCCCTCCCCTCTAAGATGTATTTGCTGCAGAACTTTTTTAAATTCAAGCTAGATATGTCTAAGGATATAGATAAGAACTTAGATGAGTTTAATAAATTGTTATAGTTAATTAAACAAACAGGTGATACTAGTATTGACAACTATGCTTCTATTACTTTGTTAAATGCCATTCCAGAGTTTTATAATGATGTTCAATCTGCCATTAAGTATGGAAGGGATAAAATAGATCTTGATAATGTAATTAGTACTCTTAAGAGTAAGGAAATGAATTTAAAATTCAATAGAGAGGTTAGAGTCTCTGAACATAGTTCATCTTATCAAGTGAGGGGTAGAACTAGAGAATGTAAATCGGCTTAAACGTATTTGATATTCAACCATGGAAGAGGTATATATACAACAAATATCAACATAAAAGGAAATGATATACTACCAAAAATATATGAGGAAGGGATATCACATATATATTCCAATTATGTTCCAATACGCCCCCTCAAGTTGGATCGTGAAGATTCCGAACGCCCAACTTATCAAGCAAAGAATGATGTCGATCGGAACCCAAGGATTTCGTAAAAATATCAGCCACTTGATGTTTCGTAGCAATGGAAAGGGGTAAAATATCACCAGAAACAACTCGCTTGCGAACAAAATAGCAGTCCATTTCTACATGTTTAGTACGCTCGTGAAAAACTGGATTATTCGCAATGTGACATGCAACTTGATTATCACAATAAAGTGGAGTAGCAACGGTTTGCGGAGTGTCAAAGTCGCTGAGTAACCAACGAATCCAAACAAGTTCACTAACTGTTGAGGCCACAACACGATATTCTGCCTCAGCCGAAGATCGAGAAACAAGTGTTTGTTTCTTTGTCCTCCAAGAAACTCGTGCACCACCTAAGGTAATAAGATAGCCGATACTAGAACGTCGTGTAACGGGACAACCACCCCAATCCACGTCACACATAATAGTAAGTGTAAGATCCCCATCTGCTGGAAGAAATATTCCAAGACCGGGTGTCCCCTTTCAATATCTCAATATACGCATATCAGCCTCCATATGTGGCTCCCTCAGATCAGAAAGGAATTGACTAAGGAGATTGACGAAAAATGTTATATCAGACCTAGTTACTCGAAGGTAAAGCAAGCGACCAATAAGTCATCGATAGGTGGCTGCATCAACACGTGGTTTATCATCTTCTCTACCTAGACGTAGGTGTTGTTTCATGGGAAAGGTGCAATGCTTACAACCTTGGAGACCACTATCTTCCAAGATATCCAATGTGTATTTGCGTTGACTAAGCACATTACCATCGGAGGTACGAACCACTTCGATGCCCAGGAAATATTTCAAGGTGTCGAGATCCTTGATACTAAAGCACCAATCCAAATAAGCCTTAACCTCTTCAATTTTATCCAAGTGTGTGCCAACAATAATTACATCATTAACATAACTAAGTGCAGCAACCTTGCGGAAGCTTCATATAAGCTTCTTCTAAATCTCCATGCAAAAAAGCATTATTCACGTCTAGTTGATGAATAAGACACTTCCTTTTGACGGCTATAGCAAGGAGACAACACACAATTACCAACTTCGCTACAGGAGCAAACGTGTCATGGAAATCCACTCCTTCCACTTGAGTATAGCCCTTGGCTACCAAGCGAGCCTTATATCGCTCAATACTACCATCAGGCTTATATTTGATTTTATACACCTATTTGGAGTCGATTGCACGCTTATCTGGTGGCAATTCCTCGAGGGTCCAAGTGACATTTTGCTCTAAAGCCGTAATCTCCTTTTGCATGGCGGCGCGCCAATTCTCATCTTTAACTGCTTGATGGAAAAAAACGAGGCTCGTCGTCTGAAGTAATAGAAGCCAAAAAAGCCTTGTAAGAAGAAGTAAACTTATCATAAGAGATAAAATGAGATCATCGAGGTTCCTAATGTTGGTAGGGAGCGCGAATGGTCGATGGAGAGAGGCAAATCAATGACGAAGTCGAAAAGATGTTTCGGCTGCACACGAGTTCGTGTGCTTCGGCGGACAGGAGGTGACGAAGTCTCGGATGTATCCTCCACATCATTTAACATGGTTTCTTCAGTATTATCAAGATGGATATTATCTTCATGCACGTGAATGGACAAAGTGTTAATATCATCTAAAATAATATTATCATGCAAAATGGAGGAGGAATTGTCATTTTGCATGTCCATGGGATCATGTGTTATCTTAGAAAATGGGTAAATATCCTCAACAAATACCACATCACAAGAAGTATAAATACGATGCACTTGGAGATCATATACTCTATATCCCTTTTGTCCAAACTGGTATCCAACAAACACACAAGGACGTCCACGTTCTCCAAATTTATCGCCCCATTTCGTCGTATTTTTAGCATACACAAGATATCCAAATATTTTAAGATGTACATACGCGGCCGGTTTTTCGAGTAAAATATCATGAGGGTGCGATTTTGGATGGCATTGGAAGGTAAACGATTAATTAAATAGGCAGGAGTTAAAACACATTCCCCCCAAAATTGAATATGAAGATTAGCTTGAAAACGAAGAGTTCGTGCCATCTCCAAAATATCTCGATGTTTAGGTTCCACCACACCATTTTGCTATGGGGTATTGACACATGAAGTTTCTAGAAGAATCCCCTTTTCTGAATAAAAATCAAGCATGCAATTCGAACGGAATTCATCCCCATTATCACTGCGTATTCTCTTAATCTTTCTATCAAACTGTGTACACACCATATTGTAAAAATTGATCAAGCATGCACCCACTTCAGATTTATTTTTCATGAGATAAACCCAAATGGTGCGACTAAAATCATCAACAATAGTGAAGAAGTAATGAGCACCATCAAAAGTTGGTTCCTTGTAACCCCCCCAAATATCACAATGAATAAGATCGAAAATACCAATCGATTTTATTGAACTATCGGGACAGGTAACCGAGTTTGTTTTGCATGCATACATGCATCACAACTAGTATTATTAAAATTAAGTTTACCTAAGAAATCTAATTTTTGAATTCGATCCTTGGAGGCATGTCCCAACCGTTTATGCCAAAGATCTAAATCTTTTACCACAACCATTGCCACTCTACCATCCTCAACCGGCTCCAAGTAATAAAGACCATCACGCTCCTTACCCACACCAATCAGTTTCCTTGAGTGTAAGTCCTGAACACCACAAAAGTCCGGGAAGAATGTTAATGCACAATATAAGTCATTAGAGAGTCTACTGGCTGATAAAAGATTGCATTTAAAATCTGGGATATGAAGCACACGATCAATAGTCATCCCATTAGGAAACTCAACATGCCCAACACCACTAACTGGTATGCTCTCCCCATTAGGTATTTTGATTGGTAATTGATCGCCTTTAACCGTCTCATCAATCAAAGAAGAGTCGTTACAACTTATATGATCCGTTGCACCTGAATCAATAATCCAAGCGCCCATGCAATTAAGCTTACCAACCATATTTGTCGATGGACCTCCACTGGAGAAATGTTTCACCAATCTATCATATTGTTCGGCATTAAGACCAGGAATGGGACTCCCTGCATCAGCTTCAACGGCTGCTGTACGTGGAGTTTGCCTTCGATCTTGCCCTCGCTCCGAACTTCCTGACTGCTTGGGCTTCACTTCTTTGTACCAATCAGGATATCCAATCAACTCAAAACACGTCGCTTTCTCATGTCCCAACTTACCACAATGTTGGCAACGTAGATCATCGCGATCACGACGGTCTCTTCGTTCAATAGACACAATAGGCTTTCCTCGACGGTGTTGTGTGCTGGAGTTAGTATCTAGAAAACCTTCAGACCCATCTCGAGAAATAGGCACCTGAACTCTATAGACAATGACTTATTGTTGGACGCGACGTGCTCCAGAAATAGAACGTTGTCGTTCATCTTCGGCAACGAGATGATATGCAATGCTCAAGGACGGTGGAGGATTGGTTGCTAATATTTGTGTTCTAACAACATTAATTTCTTCATCAAGGCACATGAGAAAATCATAAAGATGGTCCCTCTCATGAGCTTCCAATATTTTCTTACCTACGTCACAGTTACAAATGGTGATCGGCGAAACTGAATCCATCTCGTCCCACACACTTCGCAATTTCGTGTAATAAGCAGAAACGGTGGTGCCGCTTTTCTTGACCGTCGATAAAATTTGCCTCAGCTCATACATTCGAGGAGCATGTTGCTTCTCAAACCTATCTTTCAAATCCGTCCAGATTTGATACGAACTAGCAGCGTAAGATACGGTAGTTCGAATGTTCTTGTCCATGACCGCTTTAAGCCATCCCCGAATCATCGCGTCTGCTCGTTTCCATAAAATCTGATCTGTCTCTCCATCTTTTGGCATGGGTAGAGTTCTGTCAATGAAACCATCTTTGTTCTTTGCACATAGGAAATTATACATTTCCTGCTACCATTCCGTATAATTTTGATCATTCAAGGCTTCATTCACGTGCATTTGAGGTGGATAGTCAGAAGCCGATAGGTAATACAGTGACATATGGTCAACTACCGTCCCCGAAGTAGTTCCAGTATTCTGATCGCCGACTTTGTCTATCATGACGGCATTGGAGAAAACTAGGGTTTTTTTCTTTCTTTCTCTCTCTCTCTCTCTCTCTCTCTCTCTCTCTCTCTCTCTCTCTCTCTCTCTCTCTCTCTCTCTCTCTCTCTCTCTCTCTCTCTCTCTCTCTTTAGAGAATGCGAAAGATTTTGGATCGAAATTCTTGCTCTGATACCATGTAAATCGGCTTAAACGTATTTGATATTCAACCATGGAAGAGGTATACCGTATATATACAACAAATATCAATATACAAGGAAAGGATATACTACCAAAAATATACAAGGAAAGGATATCACATAATATATACTACCAAAAATATATAAAGAAGGGATATCACATAATATATTCCAATTATATTCCAATATAGAAAGATCAAGTTCTTCTTACAGTTCTGATAAAGGGGGGAAGAAACAAAACCAAAGGTTTAGGTCTAAATCCAAAACCAGAGGTAGAAAGTGCTTTAATTGTAGGGAATATGGGCATTACATGAAAGACTGTCATTCTCCTAGAAAAGGAAAACAAAATGCTGATCAGAAGAGTGTTTCCATTGCCATTTTAGGTGATGATTCTGAAACTAATATTCTAGGCAAGTATTTTATGGTTACTGAACCTAGCTTCCCTTCTGTGAATAATGTAACTTCAGAATTAATAAATGAATGGATCATGGATTCTGGCAGTGCATATCATGTTTCACCTCTTAAAGAGTGTTTTTCAAAACTGAAAACTGGAAATTTTGGTTATGTTATTGTTTCAAACAAACATAAATGCTCTGTGCTTGGAATTGGTAATATTTGTTTGAAATTCCAATCTGGTTTTGAATACACTATGAAAGATGTTAGGTATGTACCTGAAGTAGCATGTAATCTTTTATCTTTCACAACTTTAGAAAATGATGGTTTTGGTGGGAGTTGGGGGAATGGGTGGACGAAGGTTAAAAAAGGGTCTCTAGTAGTGTTTAAATCTAAGAGAACCAATAACTTGTATCCTTTTACTGCTCTCCCTGTTACTTCTTAATCAAATGTGCATGCTTCCTTTTCTGACAAAACTGTTCTATGGCATAAAAGACTAGGACATGCTAGTTCTAAAATATGACTATTTTAAGAAGGACATGAGTATTTGAAAAGATAAACTGTCTGATTTACCTTTCTGTGACTCATGTGTGCTTGGTAAACAACATAAAGTCTCTTTTCCTGTCACTGTCTCATTTGATAAAACTGTGTCTTCTGATATTCTTGAATACATACATACTGATGTTTAGGGCCCTTCTAGTACTCCCACTCATAGTGGTTGTAGATACTACCAGTCTATTATGGATGGTTACTCTAGGAAAAATGGTTGTTTCTGTTAAAATATAAGTCTGAAGTTTTTCAAATGTTCTCTGATTGGAAAGTTAAAATTGAAAATTAGACTGGTAAGAGAATTAAGGTGCTTAGAACTGATAATGGCATTGAATTTTGCAATTTCCCTTTTGATAACTTGTGTGTTAAGTCAGGGATTAATAGTGGAAAGGATGAATAGAACTTTGTTAGATAAGGTTAGATACATGCTAGAGAGCTCTGGGTTGTCTAAGAACTTTTGGGGTCTTACTGCTTTAACTGCCACTTATTTGATTAATAGGCTTCCCTCTAGTTCCCTTAAGGGTCAGTGCCCTGAATCTGTGTCTATAGGAAAACCTTTGGAATTATCTCACCTTAGAGTGTTTGGTTGTGTGTTGAAATACAAGCAAGAGGCCCAACTTCCCTCAAAACCCAGGTTATGAGGGAAGGATTGACTCCCACTTATATATCCTCAACACTTTGCGTGTGGAACCTATATGGGATGTAAGTCCACATCACAACAATACATCCCCCTTTCGAACCGGGACGACCACGGATGGCACACACCGAATGGTTCCGATCCCGGGACAAGCCGGCCTTGGCCCTCCACGGGCCCACCCGGCAGCGCCCGCTTCCCCCGCAAGCCTTCGGATCCGGTAGGTCGGACCAATTGTTGGAATACAAGCAAGAGGCCTAACTTCCCTCAAAACCCGGGTTATGAGGGAAGGATTGACTCCCACTTATATACCCTCCACACTTTGTGTGTGGAACCGATGTGGGATGTAAGTCCACATCACAACAATGCATCCCCCTTTCGAACCGGACGACCACGGACGTCACACACCGGATGGTTTCGATCCCGGGACAAGCCGGCCGGAGACCTTACCCGATGGTTCCAATCCCCTCCGCGGGGCCCACCGGATAGCCTCCTTCTTGGCCCTCCACGGGGCCCACTCGGCGGCCCGCTTCCTCCGCAACCTCCTAATCCGGCAGGTCAGACCAATTGTTGGAATACAAGCAAGAGGCCTAACTTCCCTCAAAACCCAGGTTATGAGGGAAGGATTGACTCCCACTTATATACCCTCAACACTTTGCGTGTGAAACCGATGTGGGATGTAAGTCCACATCACAACATTGTACTGCTTTTGTCCATCACAAGGGTGATAAGTTAGACTCTAAGTCTAAGAAGTGTGTTTTTCTTGGTTATCTAGAAGGGGTGAAGGGATATAGGCTCTGGGATAGGAGTCAGCCGGGTTTAAAGTTGTTATTAGTAGGGATGAGGTTTTCAATGAATCTGAATATCATTGTCTACCTGTTTTTTTTTCTCCCTCTGAAAATACTGACACTCCTTCTAAGGTGGAATCTCAACCATTCTCCCTCCGAACCTATTATCTCCGATTGTGAACCGAACCTATTCCGGATCCTATAGAGTCTAGTAGTACCTTTGAACCATTATCTGATGATTCTGATTCTTTGCCTGACTCTGAATTGCATGATAATTCTGAAACTGTGCCTAATGTTGTACCTTTTGATTATATGTTGTCCAGAGATAGACCTAGGAGAGATATTCATGCTCCTTCTATGTATGATGATTATCTGATATATGCTCTAAGTGTGTGTGAGTCTTTGGATAATGAACCAACTTGCTATTCTGATGCAATACATTCTGCCCCATCTGATAAATGGATAACTGCTATGCAATCTGAAATGAATTCTTTGCATGTGAATAATACTTGGACTCTTGTTCCTAAGCCTGATTCCTGTTCTCTGGTGGATTGTAAGTGGCTTTTCAAACTCAAGCATGAGTCTAAGTCTCTTAGATACAAAGCTAGATTTGTTGCTAAGGGGTTTACTCAAAAAGAGGGGGTAGATTACTTAGAAATCTTTGCTCCTGTTGTTAACTGGTTTTCAAAGCAGAAGTTTTTCTAACCTGAGCACTCGAATAATCACTGTTCAAGGGTAAGGTTTTTCTCACTAAGTGAAGGGCTCACACTTTCCGCACGAACTGACTAATTCAGATTCAGTCAGGCTCACACTTGATCTGGAGGATTAAGGAGTTCTCTATGGAACTCAGATCTAATCTGAGTCTCTTGACTAACTTTGTCATCTTATTCTGAAAATTTGGAATAGTGTGTACCCCCTCCCCCCCAACTTGACTTCATACCAGGACCAACAATTGGTATCAGAGCATGATGGTCAAACCGACTACCATATTTGTTTACTAGGTCGAATTAATTAGATCTTGAATTTTTTTTTGTTACATAACATACTTTCTGCACCTTAACTTCTTATTTGTCAGTATATCTAAAGAACTAGTAAAGTCTAGGATTCCCATGTTCTCTATTGCAACTATGCCATCTGGAGCATGAGGATGGATTCTCACTGATCTTCAATTCATGACTATATGTGGGATGTTATAACTGGATATCTCATAGTCATCACAATTCCCAAGATACAAAAGACTCAATTTGGATCCAAGACAACTGCTGCAATTGGAGATAAAGAGCCTAAGGCTAAGATCTAGATGAACGCTGAGGAATTAAAGAAATATTAACAACCTAGACAAGGTGGCTAGAAATTAGATCCTGCTGACTCTGCATGATAAATATGTTAGTAGAGTCGGAATACGCTACAGAAGTTGAGCGAAGGAAATGAAAAGATTAAGGATATTAAGTTGAAAAATGCCATACTTAAACTTGAAAATTCTGTTTTGTAAGATGGTGGAGCGGATCGAGGACATGCAGTGGCGGAATTAGAACTATGAAGTAAGGGGGTCGAAGGCAGAGAAAAAAAATGAGAGTTGCTAAATATAGTTTTAAATGGTTCAAACACAAACACGGTATAAAAGATATATATATTATTTCTTGTATTTGTTACACTGAGAAATGTACTTATATAACTATTAAAAAAGAGAGAAAAATACTTACAACATATGAGAGAGTGATGCATATATATTCTAATAATAACTAATAAGCTTGAAAAGAAGCATATGGAAGAATTGTAATTAAAATAATGAAATCTAATGAATTAATTATAATTGCAATAAAATTAAAGGGAATTAGAAACGAAATAATTTAAAAGTTTGAAGAAACCAAATGACTGCAAGGGGTTTCGAACATGAAACCTCTCTTAAGAGAGACAAAACCACTAACCAACTGAACTACAAGCAAATAGCTCATTATATTTTTCACTAAAATTATATATAGGCAACAAGAATCCTATACCCCTACTGAGCTAAAGTTCTGTCGGCCAGAGGGTCGGTCGACCCACCTGATGCCCCTCTGGTTCCGCCTCTAGACATGCACATTCGGTTCACCAACTTGATGAATGAGATCAACGCACTAGGAAAAGTGTTTGAAATAAGGAATTGAAATGAGAAGATCATTCAGGGTCTTCCAAATGAAGAATGGAAGCACATAACTTACACCATCCAAAGAACTTAATATTTTAGCTAGCAGTCACAAGAATCCTTATTCTCCGACCTGAAGGCTGCTGACATTGAGATTGAGCAACCTAAAATTTCAAAGAAGAAGAAAGATAGCTCTAAGGCGATAGCTTTCAAGGCTGCTAACAAAAGTGATTACCCCGAGGATTGGCCTCATGAAAAACTTCTAAAACTCTTTGTCTTCTTGTAGGTAACTCCAAGAGGGGCGATGAAAGAAGCCCGCAAGGACAAATCATAAAGCTACTCTAAGACTTCACACGCTGACAAAGACTACATACGTATGAGAAGCCAGGAAAGAGAAAGCTGAAGGATTATCATCCTACAATTACAAGAAGAAGGATGATGAATCCAATAGTGCTACAACTGCCAGAAAACTAGACATTATCAGTATGACTTTCCAGACTCAGCACAAAAAAAGGATCGAGCAAAGAGCTAAACGCGATAAATTCCTGAAGGAAAGAAAGGCCTTCATTACTGGAAATGGCGATTCAGGTACTTCCTTTACTGACGAATATGAAGAAGAGCAAGAAAAAAAGAGCGAGGAACTGTTTAGTGAGTCTGATGGTGACGAATGATTTCTAGCTACGCATGCTGAAACTGCACCTGAGTCAGAAGCTGAATCAAAACTCGAACTTTGCGTCATGGGCAACGATGAAGTTGAAGTAAACTCTACTTGCTCATCTTCTAACTCTTCTACACAACACACACAATAATATAGCTTTGTTGCAGAAGACTTCGAGCTCCAGGCTACCCAGATTGATCAAGTCTAAGAAGCATGCACACTAATCTACACAGATTTTAACTAATGCCCTAGATCTATCGATTATAAGCACAACACAAATCTCATGAACTCACAAGTGATATTTCATTACCGTAGCCGAATCTACAAACTTACTTACTCAAAATATACAAAAGCAAGAAATAAACATGGAATGAAAATGCATGATGTGTGTTGGTCCAGAGACGAGTCTTCAGGTGTAGAGAGAGGGGTGAATACACCTAAGTCCAAGTTTCAAGTCAAATGTGAAAGTCAGTCTAGTATTGAGTTTGCTTATTGATTAGACCCAGCTCGCCAAGTAAGCATTTTGATCGCGAAAGAGAGCATTTGATCTTCCCGGAACACTAAAACAATCGTGCTTCCGGGGGGAACAGTGAGTGAAAGAAAGAGTGGTTCAGTCAAGTTGGTTCAGTGAGGGTGACCTGAGTCTTGTACTAAATACTACTCACTGATTGGAATTAGTAGACAGTTGATTCAGTACAAGAAATTGTGCGGAATAATGTTGGCCTAATTTTAATTGTCCCTTCTGAAAAACGTTTGTTACTTAAATATGGTTTCAGTTATGCTTGTGCATGTCTTAAAAAGTTTTTTTTGAAAGTCCATACTTGTATGATTTTTCAAAAAAAATTTGTATACATGATGAACAATAAGCAATAAACAATATATGACTCACAAATTTTTAGAGTAGTTCGGATACCTAAGATCTTATGTCCACTTTTCTATTTCCAAGAGGGTTTGATTAGATTATACTGATCAAGTCTTAGTGGATCCGTTCACAGGACAAATCACTACTAGTTATAGTCCCAGTGACTTTACAATGGTTTCAAACACGACGGTTTGAAGGTTTTCTCCAACTATGAAAGGGTTTTTATAATAAGAACTGTTGGTAGATGATTCAGCTGTTGCTTAGTGATTAGATGATTTGGTTGATCCCAAAATCCTATGTTGATTGGTGAACCATTCCTAGTAAAAGTTAACACATTTGTCTATGAGTTTTTCAGACTCAGACTTACCTTCAGCATGGTCCGGCTCAGTAGTTCCGTCTGCTGTCCATCAGAAGACTATCCGCCGCGATGCCATAGAGTGAAGATTCAGTATGGCTGGACTTAGCAGGAGCAGCATACTGAAAGGTGTTCAGGAGTTAGTAGAACTAGACTCAGCAGGAGCAGTTTACTGAACTCAGAGTCTTGATCTTCAATAGAGTTGAACTCAGCAGGAGTATACTACTGAACGTATGGATCAGACTCAGCAACGACCTGTCAGTTTTTTTAACTGATAGTGGACTTCAAAGTCAGATGCAGTAGAGTTGTCCGAGGTCGTACATCTTAGAAAGGTCAGCTTCAGTATCAACCTTTAAGTCTGAATTTGTCTCAACCACTTTCTGTACCTCGATCAATGGCAAGTAGCCAGCTGACAAAGTTTCCGACAAAAGCTGCAAGTCAACCACTTTCTGCAAAGAAGCGGACTCCACAGGATTCAAAGGAAGAAGCCGTTTGCTACCTATATAGAGTGACACGTGGACAGTTTCGTCTCCAACGAATCTATTCACGCTCACTACTATAAATAGAGGGAAGGTAGTGATCTTTCACTTCGCACTACATGATCACACAAGCGACCATAAGGAACTCAAGCATTCAAAGAATCAAAGCACTAGAATACTTAGCGATTATTCAGCTGCAGAACACAAGCCCAGAGTTGATTATTCCTCTTTGTTCTTCGCTCTAGAAGCCTTTCTTGTTCCCACCCTCTAACATTAAGCTCATTATAATATCTACAGCTTAAACCGAAGGAGTTCATTTATTGAACTGTTCTTAATGTTAAGAACTCCTTCATCGTTGGAGATACATTCAAACTTTACCGTCTGACCCTGTAAACTGAGACTTGCTCCGTATAATCACAAGTTAAAGTTTGTCCTGTGAACAAACTAACTGAGACTAACTCAATATAATAAAATAGTGTCCTGTTTTGTTCGGGACGAGTGGACGTAGGATCTTGCGTATCCGAACCACTTTAAAAACTGTTGTGTCGTTTAACTATTGCATGATATAACTGCTCATGCTGAAAATATCTTTGCAAATCATACAACTGCTATTTCAGTACAAAGCTAAAACATTGCACTAATCTACTGAACAACTTTAATAAACCAACGTTTTCAATACAAACTTAATCGGGCCTACACATTTCCGCACGCTACGAACAGCCGCTGAACGCTCCTGAATTCTAACATCAGTCAGCTAGCAAAGCTCAATACTGTCAGTCACTCTGTCCGCGTGATCAAGATCAGCTTGCTTAGTCTACTGAATCTATTCAGTAGACATCTTCTGTGAAACGGACTACTCGCGTTTTTTTGTTTGAGAAAAAAGTTTTCAGGTCTATTCACCCCTCCCCCCTCCCCCACACCTGAACGTTTGATTCGGGACCAACAAGAACAGTTCAAAATGAACTCTTTCAGTTTCTAAGTTTGTGATCTAAAAATGTAGGCTTAGAATATAGAGAAGAGAAACTAGATTACTCTAGAGAGAAGAACTATATCAAATGCAATCGGTTAAAGAGTTCTTCGCTTTGTTTGCTTTGAGTATGCTAGAGCTTCTATGCTTGAATTTTTTGTGTTCCCAGTATCTTCAACACATGAAGATCGATCTAAATTTATAGTCTTGACCTATGTATAGATCCGTTGGAGATGACCTAGACACGTGGCTAAAACGACAGACGACCATCTTTAATTTGAAAGTTGAGAGATTCTCACTTTTTCATAATAGGGAGGCTGACTGTAGTTTTTATGTTAGAACAAGTACATTGTAGTTAGCTCTTTATTGCTCGAGGTTTGTTGGTAGGTGAGACTTCCTTCAAACTCCAAGACTGATGCTGAGTTGACTTTCTTTGATACTTTAGGCACTTTACTGAAAGTTCTCTACTGACATTCTTTGTAACGCCCCGAAATTTTCAATATAAAATGCATTGCATATCTATTCATGCATGTTATCAAGTGTTTTAGTTCTGTAAGTCGCTCCTTAGAAATTAAAATGAAAATTAAAGCATTTATGTTATTTTTCGTTAAATCATTTTTGTTATGTAAATTTATTTTGAATTTTGAATGTGTTTGTTTATATCATATTATGATTATATAGGAGGAGGTTCAAATGTGAACAGCCTTTTATCGTGTGAACGTGTGAACACTGCACTTTAAAGACAAATGTACTGCACTTTAAAGGCAAACAAACTGTATTATAAAGTGCAATACTTAAAGTGCAGTACATTGTCTTTAAGTGCAATTCGTAAAGTGCAGTATTAAAGTGCAGTATATTTACCTTGAAAGTGCAATACGTTTGTCTTTAAAGTGCAGTGTTCACACGTTCACACGATAAAGGCTGTTCACACGGGAACCACTCCCTGATTATATATATATATATATATATAAATTATTTATAAATCATGTTAGAATTATTAGGCAAGAATAATATTTATTTTGGATTTCCTAAACCAACTAGGATTCATAAAAGGATATAATATTTATTATTGTATTAAGTTATTAGGAGATAATTTTATATTATATTTTATGATTATAATAGATATTTTATGTATGATATTCATGTTTTAGGATAAAATCTAATTGTGTCTATCCATATCATAATTTATCTAGGATTGAATGTCTTATATGGTAAGTGATAGAATAAATATTATATAAAATATATAAGGACGAAAATAAATATGGGTAAAATATATTTGATACCTTATAGGATTAGGGATATTTAGATAATGATTTCTAGGCCTATAAATACCCCTTAGTCGCTCATAATATAACATCACATAAACTTTTCGAAAATCTGCCAAGCATACCTTGCGAACTTTTTCAAGAATTATTTACGTACCTTCCTGGCATCATATCATTGTGAAATTTTAGGATAAGATTCCTAGGTATTTCTAGTATACTCATTTATTTTTTTATAAGTTTTCAAGCATGCTAAGTAATTGTTTAAAATTGTTATTCGTAATCTGTCAGTTTCTGACAGCATGTTCATGATCTTGAAAGGAAATTCTTTTACATGTGTTAATTACCTTGTTTTCGATCATGATTAATTTTAATGGGATATAATACATGTTAGGTCATTCATATTAAAAATATAGAATTTTTAGGATATTTGTACTATTTATTTGTTAATTTGTTTCTTGATGTGTCCGATTCTATTATGTCAATTCTTTGGTTGTTAAAATGTTTAACTTTCATGAGAACAGAAATCTGTCCTGCAATTCTACCTTTTCTACCGTGAGTACCAGGCCAAATGGACGATCTTATGTTACTTTAAAAATTCCATAAAAATTATAGAGACAAACTTTAGGATGTCTTTAAGATTTCTGTAAATTTTGGAAGTTTTTAAATAAGTCTTTATATTTTTAATGAATTTATACTTTTACACTACCCTGAAACCATGCATCAGGGATAGGGCTTAGGAAAACGTTTATATCTCACTCCACAAAAATGTTTTTGACTTGATTCTTTTTCCTAAATAATCTAAACACGTAGGGATACGTAGAAATATTTATTTAGTATTTTTAACTTATGTGTATGAAAGCAGTTTAATACAAATGTCCGGGTAGTCAGTCGGAGCATGCATTTTCGTATTCGGATTTTGGTAGAAACTATTATGTATTTTATGAAGTCGTTACTTATCTATAGAGATTGAAATTTTGATATGATATTTCTACGTATGTCCCCTAGATGTGTGTTTAATATTAGAATTTGTAAGATATGTTTAGTTCCCGAAGCTTATTGTTAAATGTCAGTAGGTCAGAAACCGCCTTTGTTGACGCAATAGATACTGTTTTAGTTATAACTCTTAAGATGACTTATTATTTTTATATGAAACCAAATCTGGTATGTTTGAGACTCATTAAGGAATCTATATGTAGAAAATTAAATTTATGGAATGAATTCATGTTCTGTGGAATGTTTTTAAAATAGGTATTCTGCACAAGTTAATATAGAACATTGAAACCTAGTTACACTAATGAGTATATATATATATATATATATATATATATATATATATATATATATATATATATATACTCATTAGTGTAACTAGGTTTCAATGTTTGATATATATATATCTATATATATATATATGATATTGTTTGTAACATAATGACTATGAGGTATTGTTGTATATGTGAAATACGTACACTACTTTCATGAATCATTAAGAATTATTAATTTCCATGTTTAGGATCGGCGCGCAAGAATTAAACATCTGATATCCATTATTTTTCATCAAGTCAAGGTTAAGGTGGGGAATGTTACCGTTTATCTTTATTATACATTGTGCTCGATATTTCATGCGATTATGATATGCATGAAAGGAAGGGTCGAAATCGGGCCCTAGAATCGAAATCAGATCCTAAATGAAAGGAAGGGTCGAAATTGGGCCCTAAGATCGAAATCGGATCCTGAATGGAAAAGCAAGGGTCGAAATCGGGCCATAGGTTCGAATTCGGATCCTTTATGAAAAATCGGTCAAAATCCGGCCGTCAATCGAAATCGGACTGTTTGAAAGTTCATGTGGTCTGTGTGGCCGAGTATCTCTTTGCATGATTTAATTTTCCATGTCTTATCGGTGTAATTTATAATTCTGGTAAATGTGTACATCTCTCACTGAGTAGTCGTATTCATCCCTATTATTTTAACATTTTTCAGGAAATGGCTTGGCCGATGCGTAGAGGTGTTGGTGGTGATGGTCACACGAGGAAAGATTTATGAAACTTATTATTGCATTAAACTAGTTTTTATCATGAACTTTGCATTTTGTTTTCGAGAATTAGTAGTCATAGTTATTTTTTAAGACTTCCGCTAAGTATGAAAATGACCTAAGTTTGCAACGTTTCTATTGAATGAAAATGTTTTGAAAGAGTTGAAATATGCATGTTAAGTATGAAGTAGCGTCCTTAGTTATGTTTTGAAAATTGGGGCGTTACATTCTTTGATATCTTAAGCATGTTGACCGTTGCTTTCATACTAACTCCACAACACTCATTCAGTAGATTCGCCTCGAATCCTACTGAGTCTTCAGACAGTTGAGTTGCAGAGACTGTTGATCAGAATAATCTACTAAGTCTAACAACGGCTGAAAAACTATCTAGCCAACTGAGCTTCTAACATGTTGAGTTCAACTAAACTATACATCTATTATAATATATTGGTTCATCACTCATTTAGGGATTTTGGGATCTTCAAAACTTATATGATAAATCATCACCCAACAATGTGGATTGAATCTTCTACAACGGAAAGCATTAAAGGCATAATATGTAAATTCACAAACTTACTAAATACCTTGAGTTGAATGATTAAAATAGAAAAGTCTTCTCCTCCAAGAAGAGCTTTAAAAGCATTAAAAAATATGTTATTCTGTTTTATCTATTCCACTTTCTTATTTTGTTTTATCTATATACCTTGAGTTGAATGATTGTCCTTATTCTGTTTTATCTATTCCACTTTCTTATTTTTCCTTCAGATATGTTATTCTTCAATTTATTAGGGTTTGGGAGTTATTATCAATCTGGGTGTACGTCATGGGATTAATTCAAGTGAAATCTCAAGATTTCAGAAAAACCTTATGCTCGTTTTGGCCGATTAAGTATTCATGTGCATGTCCATTGTATTCTAGGCCATGTCGATTTGATCTCTAAAGTTAAGTTGTTCAAGCCATATATATGTTTCTGGTGGTTATAATTGATATTTTGTGGAAAGCCTGATAGAATCTCTATATCAAAGATTACGGTATACATTGAATTAGAAGTGGTAGCCTCACAGCAAGGGAAAGAATATCTAGAAACAACCTTTTTCTTTATATTATGCAAAACAAACTTGACTGGTATTTAATCTTGATAGATTATCGATTTCTTGGTTGTATGCGATTTCACCACTTTTTTTTGGAAAATTATTGAGTGGAAAAGATTGCATTTGATTGTCAATATGTGTGGATATTCCAGATTATCCATATTGTTTCTTGTTTGGATGCCATGCATACCCTGTGTCACCATTTCTTGTTATCAGTTGATTTTATACATTCAATATCCCGATTTCCAAACAAATTTATTTATGGACTTGTCAATTTTGTGGAAATTAGATAAACCTACTTGCTTTGATATTAAACATGGGAAGAGTATGAGGTATTACTTGTTTTGCTGTCACTCGTATTGCTCGTGTATTACTTATTTTGATGTCACTTGTCAGCACATATGGTTAGTTTATAGGTATTGTTTGTTTATTTTTTGTTGCTTCATTTTGGGACAAAATGTATGGAATACTTTTTAGAGAAAATATCATTCTTTGAGCTAACTGTGGTGAAGAGAAACTTGTCAGAGATAGTTGCTTATTCTTCCTCAAATTGCTTTGCATAGTTTGCTTTTGTCTCCTCTATCTAAACTTAGTATTCATTTGGGAACAATAAGTGTGGAATCACAAAGGAATTCTTCACTATATTCACAAAATCCTTTTGAATCTCTACTACGACAAAACTCTCAATTTTCGGTGTGCTATCGGCTCATATGTAGGAAGATGATACTTCTCTAGAGGAGATAATCGAAACAGTCCAACACTCACAATACAACTCCAATCCAAGTTGAATAGGTGAATGATGAAGGATCAAGCTTGCGAAGAAAAAATCCGTTTCCCGCAGTCAATCGGAGGACTAACAAAGTCAATACTGGTCAACAACTTGCAAAATTTTTCTCAACTATGGTGGAACTCATCAAGAATAAGCAAGCAGTTCCCACGTGTCGTCCTCCTCAACAATATAGTATAAAAGAATGCTTGGATGTTCTTGACAAATGGACAGCATTGAAGAAGGTGATGAAACATGGCTATGTGCAATTGACTTGTTCCTAGATCCGGTGCATCATGAGCTTTTCTTGGAGATGAAGAAGGATGAAACTCGTTTGACTTGGCTAAAAAGACAAATGGATAACAAGAACAAGAATGCTTATTCTCATTAGATATTTTGCCTAAGTGTTGTTAGCTGAGGACATCTATCGAGATGATGATCTCTTATAGTTGTTCCAGAGTTTAAGAAGAATTGCATGACAAAAACCTCTTCAATTTGAAGTCATCTTGATACTTAACCACATATTTTGAGCAGTAGCAGCTTCTGCTATTCTAATGACTTTAATATCACATCTATCTAGAGCTAATTGCTTTGTTTATGCACCGAGTTAATTATTTTGTTTATGCATCAATTTGGGCTTTTTTATGAGATCAGGTTAAAGTCTTAAAGAAGATTTTGAAATAGGAAGGCATTGTTAATAAGAACAGAACAACCACTGGAATTAATACTAATACTACCAAGTAAAACTTAATCAACTGGGACCTCAATCCTTGAAAACAAGATCATTGTACACATCATCTCGCACTTTATTCATTGGTGCATTATTGGACGCATTGTTTGGTCCACGATCTCGAACACCTCCTCCATTTCCAGGATCATCATTTCTAGTCTCATGTGTCTCACTAACACGTATATCAAAATCTTGATCATCGTAGTTAGTAAGCAGAATAAAGTTATGAATGGCCATTGTCATTGGAATAAGCGTGACTTGGTCTTCAAATTTTAAATTAATTTGCATATTATGCAGTATCTGAAATTTTGACTTCCATACTCCAAATGACCTTTCAATAGCGGATCGCAATGACGAATGAGCTTGGTTGAAAGCTTTGGTGGGGCTTTTATAAATAAAGACACGATGAAAATCTGGCAAATGATATTTTTCGCCTTTGTATGGAGTCAAGAATTCCTTGCATGTTAGGATATTCCACATCAACCAAATAATATTTTCCTAGTAAGAATTGTGAAATACATTAATATTTTCCTAATAAGTGCTCACTCCGTCCCACTATTACTATCCCCTTTGATTTTGACACAAAAATTAAGAAACTTTATTTAAGTGTGAGTCTTATGAGTTTTAATTGTATTAAGAAACATGCACAATTTTTGAGGGGTGGTTGGTGGAAGAAATGAGAATTCATCCAATTTGTTACAAGGCATAGTTGAGTTTTTTTTCAGTTTTTTTTTTTTTTTTTCATATTGTGTTTTAAAAGATAATCTAAAATTTCCAAAAATTTAAAAATCATAAATTTGTGATTTCGGAGTAGAACAAAAATCGTGTAAGAGATAGATTTTTGGAGAGGGAGAGAGTATGGCAATGTGAGGAGAGAAGTAAGTAGGAGGGGTCCACTTCATTTTTTGTTTAAAAGTATTTTTTTGCTATTTTAGGAAATAAGACAGTAATAGCAGGACAAACAAATTATGAAAGTAAGACAGTAATAGCGGGACAGAGGGAGTAATATATATAATTCAAAACCTTATGAAGAAAACAACACACTTGGATGAGGTTTGGGAAAATATTTTGACGGATCTCTTAATGCATCAGTAAATATTTTTGTATCATGAGCGCTTCCTTCCCAACCAAGTAATACATAAGTAAAACATAGATTGAAATCATATATAACCGTGACATTTTGAGTTGGTGATCATTTTCTTCCAATTGAAGGAATATGCTCATCTATTGGCAACTTAGCAGGAATATGTATACCATCCATAACACCAATATAATCCTAAAATAGGAGGTCAATTACTCATTATAGTTTAATAACTAACCAAATAATAATTCTTGTTTTAGATAAAAATAAACCCAATATATCTTGAAATAAGGGTAATATTTTGAGTTCTTATTAACAGAAGAACACGACAAACTAACAAAAATAAGGGTAATATTTTGAGTACCTATATAACACCACAAATTATATCTACCCACAAATTCTTTCAACTTCCAACCCTTTTGCGCAATTCGCATAGCAAGAACAAGATAAAGATACAATCTTTAGCCTAATTTTTTATAGTAGGCAAGAAAGCTCCTATTGCTTAATAATTTTTTTTTAAAAAAAAACTTTTAATTAATCACAAGCCACAACAAGAACGTCAAGAAAATGAAGGGATGAAATTTTTTGGAAAGGTTGATAGTTTGGAGAGTTGGGCGTACCTTGGATGACTGGGTTTGGACAGTAAGAAGATGATTTACTAGAACAGAGGGCCCATCTGGGTTTGGATGACTGGCATTTATAAATAAATTTAAATGAGTCCGGCGGTGAAATGCCCATCTGGAAAAAGACAAACACATTTATACTCAATTCTTATATTTAACTACACTATATACTCAAGAAGACGAAAATACCCCTACTATGGAATGGTCCGATCACGTGAACAGAGGGCCCGATCAGGGTCCGACCGGTCGGATACGCCCGACCAAGGGCCGATCACAACTGAATATTGGGCATGATCGGTCATGCCCTATCACAAGGCATGATCGGTCATGCCCTATCACATAGGCCGATCACTACCAGGCCATGATCGAGCATGTCCGATCGGTCTGGTCCGACCATGGCCTGACATTTTAGTGAGAGAAAAGTGAAAAAAGTGGGGGTATTTTAGTAAATTTGGGTATATAGTGGATAGTTTTTAAATACATGGATAGTTTTGTAGTTGTAATAGTCAAATAGGGTAGATTGATATATTACCACAATTTAGTAGTAAAGATGTGGGTCCTACAATTTAAATAAAGTGATTTAGTAGTAAAGGTGTGAGTCCTACAATTTAAATAATGTGATTTAGTAGTAAAGGTGTGAGTCTTACAATTTAAATAATGAGATTTAGTTGTAAAGGTGTGAGTCCTACAATTTGAAAACTTTCTTTTTTGAGTTGAAGAAGAGTTAAGTGGGACCGCCCGAAAAGGAAACAGAGACAAGTTGAATGGGACGGAGAGAGTATTTGATAATTATTACCAAATGAGTCTCAACCCAGCACAGATTAATTGCAACCAAAATCTTGATCCAGCAAACAATTCTATTTCAATTCCAGCACTTCATCCCTTTTGCAGCCTCTATCCAAACTCTTCATTTCTTATCCTTTTTTTTTTGTCGATTCCTACACGAACTCAAAGCAAGCACACACATAAATCTGGTAAAATATAGTGACAAATCAATGCTTATCAACCTCCTCACACCAATACATACCCTCAATTATAAAAAGAATTTTAAAACATGAATTTGTTGCTTGGACAATTGACACAGACTCAAAACATGTAGGACTAAAGAAAAAAGGACACAGACACAAGGACAGAAACATAATTAACTAAAAATACAATATATTAAGCAACCAAGCTTAAACAACCAGCCAAACAGTGGCATAGCCAAAAATTTACATCAGTGGGGGCCAAATAATTAAGCATTTGTCGTCTACCGTGAACTAAAAAAGTGACGACAAAATAGAAAATGAGAGAAGAAAAAAGATAGAGAATAAGAAACCTAAGGGGAAAAAGAGATAAGGAAACTAAAAGAAAAAAGGAAAAGAAAAAAAGGATTAAATTCAAAATAATAATGCATAATTCTTAAGAAAATACATAATTTTATAAATATAAAATTATGTCTTAGTCAAGTTTAGAAAATTATTTGTACACAATTTCGAGCGTGAAGAGGAAGAGAGAGAATTAAGGGAAATAAGTGTGAATTAGAATGCATAATTTTTAAAAAATATATATAATTATTATAAATATAAAGTTATATCTTGATTAAGTTTTAAAAATATTTGTACACAATTTCGAGCGTGAAATAAAAAGAGACAGAAATAAAGAAAATAAATGTGAATTAGAAGAGGAAAAGGGAGAGAAAAAGGAAAGCTAATTCAGGAGTTGGAACTTCCGACTTATAAAAATTATCAAACTACTACCAAAATTCAATTTCTAAAAAAAATTGCAGCCAAAGTTTACACCAAATCCTTGCTCAAAATAATGCACCAAAAAATAGTGAATCTCAATTATAAAGCAAGGATCATGAATCTCAAAGCCAAGAAAATTGTTATCAAAATGGTCAAAAACCGGGCAAACATCATGTATTTCCGCACGTTTCGCTCATCACTACCGCTAGTCCAGGATAACCAACAATGAAATTATAATTCGCTTGGTCACCATATGGAGTCGATCAACTAGCTGCATCGAGGAGTTCTTTTTCTTGGATTGTAATGAGTTGAGGACTTTGAAAAATTATTTTATTGATGGAATTCTGAAGGGTCATAGGCTATATCAGAACTGTATGCCCAGAAAACGAAGATATCATAAAGAGGGGTGATTATCTATAAAATACTCCCTCCGTCCCAAAATTCTTGTCCGCTATTCCATTTTGGATTGTCCCAAAATTCTTGTCCACTTTCCTTTTTTAGTAAATTATTACACATAACTTTTTTGTGGGACCCACAACTTTATACTAATCTACACACAACTAACAATTCTCCTTAAAAACCGTGCAAAAAGCAAATTGGACAAGAATTTTGGGACGGAGGGAGTAAGCAGCTGGGAGGTCACATTTTTCAGTTTTTCTTCTTTTTGCGTCTTCTCATGCCCTTCTTTTTTTCTTTCATTGATTAGTACTAGTATTTCTTTTCAAAGTTTTTCTCTTCTTGTTTCCAGCAATTTTCTCTCTTTTTTTTTTTTTTTTTTTTTTCTTTACTCATTTCTCACACTATTGCTGTCTGCTTGCACAATTTTTCTTTCTTCAATTCCCCACGGAACATTCCCCAGAATTATACTCACTGTGTCCCATTATTTATGTTTCATTGGGACTGGACACGATAATTAAGATAGTGGAGGTAAATGTGTAAAATTGTGGTGTAAAAGTATAAAGGGTCCACTCATTTATTTCCTTATTTGGTATGAGACATAAATAATGGGACAACCAAAAAAGACAAGTGGGACATTAATAATCGGACGGAGGGAGTACTTGTGTTTACTTTTTGATTTATTTATTTATTTCTTTATTGCTTTATGTTTAAATTTAATCATTCAAATCTAGAATCAATACTAAGCCTATCTAGTGTAAATAAAAATAAATTTAATGTTGTCAATCCTACGGAGATGTGGAGATAAAAAGATAAGAATGATTATCCTAACTAAACTAAGGACTAAGGTGACAGACAGTGAGGGGCACGCCAGGCCCCGACAAATTTGTTCAGCGCATGACGGCAAATGTCGGCTCACTACTCGCCTCACATCATTTCATTTCCAACTCCCAACCAACTACCCAATTATATTATTTCGGACTCATATGTGTGTTTTTGTTAGAAAATTACGATCTTTTGTTTTAATTAAAATCTAAATAAAATGGTTCAAATAGTTGTAAAGTTGGTTATTGAAGTATTTAAGTGTGCTGTTAAATAACCATTTTCTCAAAATCGAAATGGATAAAAAATAATTTATGAAACAAATACTCCCTCCTTCCCATTAATATTGTCTTGTATCTCTTTTTGGGGTGTCTCAATAATATTGTACTCCCTCCGTCCCGCTATTTGTGGCTCACTTTCCCGAAAGGGGTGTCCCGTTATTTGTGGTCACTTTCCTAATTTGGTAAAAAGTTATTATCATATCTTCTACTTTATCATCTTCTCTCTCCTACTTTATTATATTCTCTCTCCTACTTTATCATCATTTCTCTCATACTCTCTCATTATTTTACTCATCTTCTTTCTCATACTTTATCAACTACTCTCTCTCATACTTTATCATCTACTCTCTTAATTCCCGTGCCGAAACCAATTGAGCCACAAATAGCGGGACGGAGGGAGTATTATTTTCTTTAATGGCAAAAAACGCTCTATAATAAAAAATGATGTGTCCCTCGTTACTCACTACCCATCCCGACATTCTTATACACATTCTCTCACAAAAGTTTTCCTCTCATACGATTCCGATCCATTATGAATTAAGAAAATTATGACTTTTACCCTTTTGGAAACTTTATATTATTTCTTTAATTACAATATGAAAAAAAAATCAATTGCCTTAGTTATGTCTTAATTAAAATTGTGATAATTTTTTAATACAATTGAAATACATAGAATATACAATTAAATCAATTTTCTCAGTCTCCGTGCCGAAAAGAAATCGGACATATTAATAGGACGGAGGGAAGGGAGTAGTGTTTAAGAAAAAAATGATGCCTTTCACTTTTAAAAGGGTATCTAATCATCGTTGGATTATGAAATTGGTGATTGGTGTGATCTAATGATCGAGATTCATCCATTCATATATTTCTAATCATGCAGACCAGATTTTAAGATTAAAGTTAAAGAAACTAAATAATAGTTGCAATTTTTAAAATAAATATACAAAAATTAGGACCTGTCCTTTGATGATTTGATCCAGTCCTAGCGTGTAGTAGCAAAATTCTCTAACATTTGCTTGTATTGCTCCAATTTTGAGGCATAAACAAAATCTTGATCGTCCGATGGAAGATTTTCTGTGGAGTATAATCGATTTCATCGTTAATTGATCAAAGCAAACACTAATTACAGACTTTGAAAAATTACATGAAAAATCAGAAATTTTTAAACTCCCAAAACACAACTAAAAATCCTTTTCAAGAGGAATAGGTTTGTTCATTTTCTTGTGGATACTATCCCACAAATCTCTGATCAATCATCCTTCTCCTTTTCAATCTCTCTCCACCAACTAAATTCGACCGCAGGATCAAAGATTTCAGTGCCTTTCTCAACAAGGAAGCAGTCTCAACCGTCTGATCCTTATCACCGGCCATGATCACCACATTCCTAATTCGCCCTCCCAATGTCACCATCTCCGCCCTCATAGGGCTCAACGGCAACGGTTTCAGTATCTCGATCAGTTCAGGTATGAGATCATCTCGATCGTCGCAGCAAATAGACGCCTCAACGATGGATCTGCCATCAACGACGTCGTTTTCGAAGACTGCGACTTCATCGGCCTCAGATGGGAAGGCGAACGCTTGATCGAATTTCATGATTTCCGATGCTTGCTGTTTTAAATCCCTCACGCGCTGAACCACCATTGCTAGCAGTGAAGCTTTATCCGTCTGCGGGGATTCGATGGAATTGATAATGAATTTATATGGGGATTTAAGTAAAATATGATCGAACAAAAATTAATTACTTTTGAGTTGCAGACAAGAATGGTTCTGAGACGATCGAGATGGCCGTTTATTCTCTCTCTACGTCTTCTCTCAGCTTCCTTGTGATTTTCAGAGGCAGAAGGATTTCGCCCCTCATGCTTATCGCCAAATTCGAGGGTCTCCATGGGGTAAAACGATGAACTGCAAAGAGTTTCAGTCGTCGGAAAACCGTAACTTCCGGCGAGTAACTGCTGCAGAGATGAAAATCCCGGCGAGTTTGCCGGATGCATGTTGTTTGATTTGGGAATGTTTGAGTGGGAATTGAATGGACGACAGATTAGGGTTTATGCGATCGGTGGTGGGACTGTTGTTTCTATATAAATAGGAAGTTTTTCTTTCTGAAATGATTAGTCTTTTGAAGTTTGGTCAAATTATATGTCACGCGTGTTTGCTTTTTCCTATTCTTTTATTTGTTTCTTGCAAAAAGTATAGAGAGATTTTTTTGTACCTTCTATTTATTTAGTGGCAGTGTGGCACTTTGTTAAATAGTTTTTCTTGGACAATATAGAAAACAAAATATTCATTTTAATTTTAAAATTGAATTAACGGAAGCTCTTACAATTTTCAGATTAGTGAAGTCGCATTCCAATCATTATGTACCATATTTAATATATTGTTCATCAATAATTGGATAAGTTAGATAAATACTCCTCCGTCCCATAATTGTTGTCTCTCTTTCCTTTTTAGGACGTCCCACAATTGTTATCTCCTTTCTTAAAATAACAAATTATCACACACACTTTAGTTGATGGCCCACCATCTTACTCACAACTAACTATTCTCCTAAATTCTCGTGTCAAAAAGAAAAGGAACAAGAATTGTGGGACGTATATGTTTTGAAAGGACACGCATAGTTCCGATCGTCTTCTTTGCCGAGCACATTATAACTATTTTTACAAAAGTCGCAATCATTTCCGGCTGAGTCCTTGGTAGAATCATAAGACTTAATGAAAAGTGAAAAATTCTGGGGTTAATCAATTTAAATTTAACTATATTGTGAGTTTTAATATGAAGTGGCTATTTTGTTCTTTGCTTATTCAAAATGTTATTATCACTTTTTTCGGGTTAATGGCACTTAGGTGCTGGTGATCGCTGTTTTACACCAAATAATCCTGCAAAATTTGCTAGATCAAGATTTAGTATAGCACAGGTATCGAACACAGGGAACGGAGTAATTCAAGCTTAAAAATCCTATTAATCAGAGTTTTGGTTAGCTACCACGCAATTTTTTGGGATTTTCTTATAACCTAAGAATGATGAAAGCAAGCAAGAATTTAACACAAAATTTACTTATGCAAATAAAAGCGGGTCCAGCAAGATGATTCACACACACACACAATCGATCACAGACACTAATTATTAATTAATCCACTTAAATCAATTAGTTGTAGGACACCGTAATTAAACTCACATATCCCCTATTCTCCCTTAATTAATCGGTAATCGACATGGTGGGCATTGAAACGACTACTTCTCTAAATTAGATGCAACCTACGTTGGTGGACAATCAATAGATTTAACACCTAATCAGCTTTAAGAACTAAGGGAACCCAATTTAGGAGCCTACTCGTATGGTGGGCATCTAATAGTCTCCTACCAAATTAATCAAATTGTCCTAAGAACAATTTGCTACTTATTTAGCCTAATCCCACGAGAAACGATGGAAGTACCAAATTAGCTATGAATTAAATTAAGTAGGGTGATCAAGCCTAGATTAATTAATCCAATTAATTAAACCTAGAATAATTCAGAACCTAAGTGATTAATTTTAAGCCCTAGTCTCACGAAATTAAAGTGGTGTGTGTTTCACATCTCGCCGGCTCCTAAAAAGAATTAGCTACGCATATCGGTTATGGACAGAACACAAAACATAATGAAATTCAATAAATGATTATGCATGAACATTCTAACTAATTAATAGAAATTAAAATACTAAGTGCACGGAATTAAAATCTTAGAAATGCAAATTTCATAAATTAAAAACTAGGAAACTGTGAACAATTAAAATCCGGAAAATTCAAAAGAAATGTTAACATATTATTTCTTCCAAATCAAACCAAAGTTCATGAATTAAAACAGGAAATGCAAACTTTAAATAGAGCCACCCCCTCGATCGGATTCTCCTAGGCGTCGGCGTCTGCTTGCTTGGATGATTCTTGCTTCGGCATCGGCTTCAGTTTCTCTCTCTCTCGGTGTCGGCGTTGGATGGTGTAAAAGGATGATGAATTGGCAGAGTGGCTTCGGTGGTTCTTGGCCTTGGATAGTGAAGGAATGGAGATGGAAAAGAAAATGAAATGAGATGATGATCTCTTCCCCCCTCAAGGTGTGTTTATATAGCCTCGTTCCTTCCTTATTGGTCGAATGAATCATTAAGAGACTTAATGATAAAATCCCTTAATTTTCTCTCCTTAATTGATATGTGAATCAAATTAAGGATTGATTCCTCTTCCTTTCCTCTTCGGCGCAAATCAAGGGAGATATGAGACTGATTTCTTCCTTTTATTTCTCTCCTTCCCTATCGGTGCAAATCAAAAGAGATATGATTGATTTCTTCCTTTTTGAGCATATATTCCTTAAATCTCTCAACCGCCACCTCAATTCCTCGTCAATGCCACATCATCTACAAACACTGCAAAACAAACACCAAAACAAATCCAAACGCCACAAAATATGCCAAAATACACGGAATTTGGATAGTACAAAATAGACCTATCAGGTGCCTTGTGATTTTAATTCCTCGTTATGATTTCGAAAGATATACTGAACTAACTCTCTTGTAGTTTATACGAATATGTAATTTTCCTTCCTATAGTTTCACGTAGATCAAATTTTCCTTATGGATTGAGGCCCCTTATGGATTGAAAAAGAAGTGTAATTCGCCCCCTCCACTCAAACGTGATGAAATACACGCATCGACCCCCTTGTGATTTAACATGTTTTTATCTTAATATATGTTTAAGGGTGTTTTAATCTTTACAAGTCAAAAATCGGATGAACCGCCACACGCAACAAACTAAAAACCACAATGAGATTTTTTGTACATTTTTAAACCATAGGAATAATTAATTACACCTAATCAAAACCATTAAGTAAAATTCACCTAGCTCACTTATTTCTCTTGTAAGTTGTATATATTTTTTTCTTATTTTAATTCCTTCACAATCTACTTAGGCCGGAGTCGGAGGCATGGACATAAAATACTGCAAGGAATCGCGAAGAAGGCCCATTACCAATTTACACACGCTTGATTTTGATAGTTTGGGATTACTGGGCTTCTCACTGGAGATATTCTGTTTCCGTATACAACCAGACAGAATATATATAAACCACTAAACAATATTACGACACTAATAATTCTTAATAAACTAGTAACCGAATTTAGTACTTGTAACAGTGATTAAATCATTTGCTGTAGATTCAGGCCTCAAATTATTTGGTTGACATAATTTGCATCATTCTACATTTTCAATTAGTCAAAATATTGAAAGACATAATAATTATTGGGAGTAATAGTAATTTCCACATCATTATCAAATCTTCGCCAATTATGAAGCTAACCTGAAGAATGTCCGGCCTTGCAAATTTTATAACATGCAAATATTTATAGCCTTGAAGAAATGATTGCAAAACCTCTAAAGGTCTTAGACGAATGGGACTTGAATTTACTTCAAAACCCTTGGTATTATGCACATATATAGTAGTCATCTTTCTATACGTAATTTCACCTAAATTGATTGGCTATCCAAAGATTTCTAATATGACCCGCTTTTCGAAATAGGAAATAAACTTGAAATCCTATCTTACTTGGGTCTCAGGAGTATACTTCAAACTCATATTTAGACCTCATCTCTATAGTTTATTAATTGCGTCTGTAAATAATGAAAAGGAAAACAATTCATATAACATTCTGACCATAAACAGATTCAGTGGGTGGATGAAAGCTAGCGCACTACCATATTTTTAAACTTTGAATTGTATTTATACTTTTTGAAAGATAATTACTATCTTGATAATCTCTGAATTATAATTTTAGATCCGTCCCGATTTTAGTTAATGTCGCTGGCCTACTTTACAAGTATGTTAAAAAAAACAAAATATCACCATAGTTTAAATAGAAATAGTTATGACCAAATTAAATAGTTGAAAACTTAACAAAAAAATAATAATAATAAATCCCCCCACCCCACCAAAAAAAATGCATATTTCTACATTCTAAATATCACCCCAAATTCTTAGGTCGGCACCTTCTCACATTAATGTGACCTAATTTCATCAACAATGTTATTTAGAAAGGTCAAAAACAAATTATCATTATAATTTAAATGAAATAGTGATGACCAAATTAGTTGAAAACTTTATTCACGTAATTCCAAAACTTGTATAGTTGAAAAGAAATGATAGAGTAAGCACGCCGCATTAGTTACAATTATAATCCGACATATCACATCAAATATGATTAATTTCGTCCTAAGTAGTACGTTGGATCCATGAAAAACATGCATCAAAGAAAAGGCTAAACCTAAACCAGCCAAGTTGGAAAATTAGTAAGCAACTAATTAAAAGTCCGAAGAATGCTTCGAGTTTTGTCTGCTTTGATTGAGATGGGTGTCGATTACTTCCCACTCAACACCACTTTTACCTTTAACTAATAATCTGCTAAAACTTTACCTGAAAACGGGTTTTGGATTTTAGCGAGTCTGAAAAGATGGAATTAAATTGTTTGATCTGTCTCCATTACCTGATTAATTAATTACATTTTAATCGCACACGATTATGGAAATCTGACCTTAATTAAAATATATAAATCGCATTCCCTATCATCACTTTTCGCATTTTTATACTCTATATTTTTGTACTGACTCATAGTATAATAAAAGGAAAAAGAAATCGAAAAGGAAGGTAAAAACGAAGTCACATAATATGAACGGATTTCTTTTTTTGTTTTTAAAATTTTTCATAAAGTAAAAAAGGAAAAAGAAAGGGTGTGATTCATAATTAGAAATTATAATTTGAACATAACTTTAGTAATTTACTTTTATTAGTAAAAAATTAAAGCATGTTTTTAGGGTGTTCCACTTGTTTAATACACTTGGAACTCAATAATTGACATTTCTCTTCTGAAATAAGAAAAACAAAATGAATTGGCAAAAAGTTAGTGGGAAATGATACGAGAAGCAAGTGAAACAAGTACTCCCTGCCTCTCACTCCCGCCCGACTTGTATTGTATTCATTTCCAGCCATCCCACCCGACTTGTCTTGTTTTATAAAAAGGAAAATAATTATTATACAAACTCTTACTTTTTCTTTGTGGTGTCTATCTTTCTACATACAACCACCCACTCATCTTAATCTCTATACCCAAAAGAAACAAAACAAGTCGAGTGAGACGTAGGGAGTATTAATTATAAGAAAGTGGTTTGAACGTTGAATGAGGGAGGGGTTTGAATTAGCTTCTTCTGATCGTATTTCACAGATAGTGAATAAGATAAATATCTAAGAATAATTCCGCTAGTCATCTAGAACTTAAATGACTCAATTTCTCCAATGAATTATTTGAGACGATAGATTAGTTTTACAGTTATCGTCTTTAAAAATTCAACGCTTTCCAAACTTAAAAAACAGATGGATTTCAAGGATTCCTTCTTGATGCAAATATTGTTATACATTTTGTGGACAATCGTATAAATTTATAGTTATTCTTATAGAAATATGAGTTTTATAAATATTGTTATATTAAACTTAAGATAGCATTTTTGTGGACAATCGTATAAATTTATAGTTACTCTTATTAAATTTACTAAATAGCATTTATCATTTAGGATAGTGGATCCAAAGTGACATAATTATACAAAATATCAAATAGTAGTTGGAAAACTATATTTTGATAGACGTGGGTAATTTTGCAATTTTTGGACATACGTTTATGAACTATGAACCTATTCAAAAAATTAAATCCTTCAATTTTCAGACTAAATCGAACAAAATGTTCTAATTTGCATCGATTTTGAGACCAGAAAATGTAATTAAGTTGGGTCAAACGATGTCGTTTGGTAGAGCAACACGACACTAAATGATCCGACACGGCCTAAAACCTAGCGCACCCATATCCCTATTAATTCAGGCTACTGTCTCTTTGCTACCCACCTTCAAGAAAACACTCTTCACACTTCATTCTGTTATTTATTACACCTAATACCACAAGCAAAGAGTAAATTCTCATACCAAACCAAACCAAATAATACAGCCTCGAGCAGCAATTTTACCTCAGACAACGTGAAATAATTAAATTACGTCCCACTTTGCCTAGAGATTCTGGTTAGGTAAATCTTTTTTGACTCCAGCACCAAATAAAATACAAAGCTTAAATGAAAAGGGCAAAAAGTAATAAGAGAGGGAAGATAGAGTTCACAAAAGGGACAAAACATAAATATAGTTTCTACACTACTACTAGTAGCTACTTGTCTAACAATTTCTTCTTCTTTTTTGTGGGAATTCTTGATATTTGGGGTGCATTGGAATGAGGATAGAGGCTGCCCTTTAATCTTCTTCTCTTACGAGATGTTTCTTGGTAAGAAGCCCAAAAATTCCATGGCAAAATGAGTTAGTCCTCTGGCTATTAGTTTTGATTGCTTCATCTTCAGAGTCCCAGCAAGATGTAGTAGACAAGAGTGATTGGCAGAGCTATTAACATCCCAAATATGACACTGCAAAGTCGAAAATCATACGTAAAAAACAAAACTTTCAGATTAAATTATCGAGCAAAGTGGTACTCCTAAGTAGCACTAACCCTGTGCTTAGTATATCAGGATGGACATTGTATTCCTTTGCAAAGACAAAAGGAACAATCCCTTGGGGAAGAGATGCCTGCAAAATTCAAAACCATCTCAGAACTAATTAGACAATGAGTTTAATTAATGTTTATGTTTTGCATGTCTGAATCAACTGTCGAGTGTTTGTTGTACCTGAACTATAGCAATGTGCAAGAGGGTTCCTCGAAGCCCAACAGCTATTGAAGCAGCAGCCATGACTGCGGGTCCGGTTAGAAACCGAACGGCCATGGAGAACGAAGCCACGGATTTCCCACAAGCAATGATCCTAGGCTGCAGAGCCATGAACAGACCTGCATACAAAGTCCCATTGTAAGATTAGTTGTTCTGGAATATTTTATCAAGATTTTTAAATTCCTTAATCCTTACCTAGACTGAACATTGCCATTCCAAGACCAGCATCAGATAATATGGAGATTGATTTAGCTACAATTGCAGGCATTTCAACATGCCACCTACAAGAAAAAGAAAATTCATCAAATCTCGAATAATTGTTTATAAGATTGCTTATGTAGCAAGTGAAGTCAAGACAAGGCGTTACTTGAATGAGACCAAAGACCATGTAAGGCCGATCAAGCTCGAATACGTGTTGGGATTTCGGATCAGTTTACGCCACACCATGATGAGAATGAGCCTAGTCATGACGCTAGTAGGGGGCATGGCTGTGGGCTGGGCATCAAGAGGGGCCTTCGGGTGAAGCTCGGCGGTGGAGCTCGACCCGAGCTTCGACAGCACTGGCCCTTCACGCTCACCCCCCATTTTGCCCTTGCTTGTTACCAAAACTGAACTCATCTCGACCAAAACCATCGTATTCTGCATCATAAATACTTCAATAAGCACGTGACTAATTGACAGTAGAAGACAAATAGACCAAGATTTCAGATGTTGCAAACAGAAATCCCATTCAAGCAGGAAAAAGACACCAACGAACAAACTAAATTCCGAGAAAACAACTCTTCCCTAAATGACAAATTGCAGTTACACAGAATGCTCCAAAGAGACAAGCAATCATTATTAATCTCCACAAAATAAGACAACCAAAAACAAAGCATGTAGTATATACCTTTAGGATGAGCTCCAACGTTGAGCTCACTGCCA
>CM054804.1:32139881-32278006 GCA_028984105.1 Lavandula angustifolia
TAATCACCACCTCTAAACACGTGAATCTCCACCTTCAGAAACAGGCGAAGCACTAGAACTTCCACACAAACATATGCAAGATCTGCTTCGCCCTCCGTCCCGTTAGCCTTCTTCTTCGCCGCGCTGGTCCGCCACCGGAGAGAACGTCTCATACTGTAGGCGCAGGGCACTGCATTCTCATTTGTCCGAGCGGATTATATGCTCCACTTCTCATCAAACCCGGCATTCCCATAATTCGACTGCCGCGGACTAACATTCTTCCCATTCACCATCGAGTAGAAATCGGTGCGATTAAAATCCTGACCCTCTCGGCGCCGGATTTCGACGACTGCAGAGAATAAATCTCCGCATTGGTTAAATTTGAGGGCCCTGAGCAAGTGAGAAAGCCCGGAGTTGGGACCATGAGATCTTCTCGAAAAAATCTCCGGATCTCGAACTGGTTGATTTTCTCACAGTAACGTGTAGCTTCCCATCTTCTCCGACTTCAGCCTCGGTCTGCAGCGGCTCTTTCCGTCCAAGGAAATGATATCCGAGTCGACTCGGAAGGAGATAATCGAGCCGGCCGTGTCGGGAACTGCTCGGCGATGAGCATCCTGGCTCCTCTATACTGAACAAGAAGAAGGCATGAGCGTGCACCAAAATGACAACACAGGCAGCACCACAATCTGCACCATCAAGCGGCCGGAGCCGCCGCCGTACATGCCTCTTTAAGAGGGGGAGCCCATGACGAGCGGGCTTGGGAGCGTGGAGAGAGAGAAGAGAGTGATGGACCACTCCAACGATCCTCTGGCGCTGACCCTTGACCAGACAGCAAGGACCGCCAGGACTGACATCAGCTTCTGTAGCGTAGTCAGCCGCGATGAATCGGTAGTTCATCGCGTAGGGGTTGTTGGTGGAGATGAAGTGGAAGGAGAGGAGCGGGACGGCGAAGAGGGCCACAGAATCAGTTTGATTCCCGAGCACTGATCTGGGGTGAAGATCTTCCACATTTGACGGAGCCGTAGGCTAGAATCATGGCCACGTAGAGCGGCACCACGGCGGTGAGCACGTGGTAGAGGTCCGTGAGGGTGATCATCGTCTTTTTTTCCCTTCCGCAAGATCGAAACTTTTTCACAATCTTACAACCCCTTGGAGCTGCAGAGAAGAAAATAAAGAGAGTTGGAAAAGTAGGGTGGTGGGTTTCTTCAGGTCATATCAATGGTGGTAAGGAAGCGGCAGGAATGATGATGAAGAGTGGATTTGAGTGGTGTATAGAGTTGTAGTGAGAGGGTGAGAAGAGAAATAGGAGGGGCATGTGAAATGATTCAATGGGAATAAATGGCAGACAAAGATGTAAAAGCATGAGGCTTTTTGAGAAGCTTTTATAGTCTTTTGATGGGGGGATGATGGGAAAGAGAAGAAACAGGGCCGCCTTCTGCCATACACACATTTATGCATGCACTCTACTCTAAATTCTTAATAATATATTTTCTAAATTTGTTAAATAATTAAATAAAAATTACTAATCTCCTCCGTCAGCTATTTGGTAACTCAATTAGTTTCGTGATGCCAATTAAGAGATAGTTGATAAAATACGGGAGAGCAAAATGATAAAGGATGAAAGTGGAAAAAACGCAGAAAGATAACGATACAAAGTATGAGATAAACGATGATAAAGCATGAGAGGGAATGAAGTAAAGTAGGGAGTAAGAAGATATGATAGAGTAAAAGATATGATAATAATTTTTATCAAATTAGAAAAATGAAAACAAATAACGAACACCTCTTTCAAGAAAAGGTGAGCCCACAATAACAGAATTTTAGGGAGTATAATTTAAGTGAGAGTTATAAATATATGATTGTATATGAAATGAAAGGGATAGAGCAAACAGCATCAGGGAGAAAAGAGAAAGGAGCCTAACAAAAAGCAAACAGAGGGAAAATGTATCAGACAGAGAAGGAATGGTTCAGAGTGGGGTTGAGAGGGGGAGGAGCCATTACAAAGATTCTTGTCCACTTTATGTTTATTTTTTAATTTTATCATCATTTAGGTTGTCTTTATGAGTCATGTACATTATAAATATTTTGTCCACAATTTTCTATTTTCTGCTGTCTGCAAAAGATTTTCCTTAAGGTCCCACATACATCATTACATCAATAGTCCGTCACTTTCTTTCCTTAATTCATGTGAGAGTGATATTTGGGCTCAAAGTTGTCTTTCCTTTACCATTGTCAGCTGCAAAGTTCTGCGGTAGGGCCGCAGGCCATGAGATGAGACTGTGGCATGGTGCAATTACTCGAGAATCATATTTATGTTATTAATTTGTAAATATATGAAGAATAAGAGGAATATAATTTCATTTTTTTCACATACTTCAAATTGGTTAAATATACGACTTTTTACTTTATTATAATTTTACAAGTGATAAAGAAGGACACACATTGACTAAGTGTTATAATATACATAGACAACTCAGGTGAGGGATAAAAACGTCCTTTATTTAGCTTGTAATACATGAATAATAGGTTTATATACTTACAAAATGTTCAAGTAAATATACTAGAATCTGTGACGCTAACAAGCTTAGACAAACGAGATCTCATATTTTATCAAATCCCAATAGTGTAATTCAAGGCTACGAATGGTTTTAAAATCTTCTTCAAAATCTCATCTTGATCGCCCCAATAAGAAATTGAGCTAAGAACTCCCAACAAAGGGGAATCCAGGAATTTATTTGTTGGATACTTGAACATCAATAGTTTGACATAAATTTTTATAGCTCAAGTTATTTTAACTACAAAATTCATGTATAGAACTGAAATTTGAAGATCATATTAAATTCAATGAACTTAAAAAGTTGGTGTGTTTACATATTACTAACATTTTCGGAACCATACATGCGTGTCTTTTTACTCTGTTGCGCAAGGCTACATTAAATTCAATTCCGGGAGGAGTTTATGGCCAATACTAAGGAAATTAACAAATTTAAGGATTGTATGTTTAACCAATCGTTCGAAATTCATGTAATAAAATTAGAAACCGTCTATTCTAAGTGTATTTTCATATCGATTACCCTATATTTCTGAAGCTCACATCTTCAATAATCAATAGTAGCTACACAGTACGACCAACCCAAAAGAAGAATGCCTAATGAGAATATTCTCGAGGCTAGCGATGTCGATAAGGTGCAAGGTGAGATGTGGAAGCAAAGACATGAAGACAAATATATTCGATTTTGTGTGGTGGTTGTAGGAATCTCGACAAGCTCAAATATCTTGGGGAGTTGATTGGCCACAACAATTTCTACTTTTTCTGAAAATGTGTTCACTATTTGCCTGTAATAAAACACAAAGGATCAAAAGAAAAGAAGGAGTGAGAGGGACAGGGCAAGCTGGGAAAATATGAAAAGGGAGCAGAGGAAGAGGAATAAAATCCAAAATGCTGGAGTAATTAGGGCAAAGAATCTAAATCGAACACCTGTGGAGACCAAAAGTAGGCACGTGTCAAAAGCCCGACTAATCATTGGATGGCATGCGACCTTGTACACCTTTTTCAATGTTGCACCATGTTACGATCATTCCTAAAAATTTGCGGTCATTTTTCAGGCCCAAAATCCATATTTCTTGTGATTTATGAGCACGTGACAAATCATAAAGATAGTAATATATTTCACTTCCAATAGGAGTAGGCCCAAGATCATAACTATTTTAAGTTTAAGGCCAGAAATGGTTTTCGAATTAAATCTGGGTCCAATATGGTTTTCTAATTAGGGACAAAGGGTGCGTAACAAATGTTTAGTATAAACATATGAACATTATTTTTTATGCGTGTTTGTTTAAAGTTGAAAAAAATATTTTTTAACATACACAAGAGTTTTAGCAGAATCTTTTTAGCGTTTGGCAAAATAATGACGAAAAAAACAGTTGTATGAAATAAAAAATATAAAATGGAGTGGTTGATTATATGTATAATTTTTTCACGTTTAATTTTATCTTCAATTCGTTCTCACCAATGAAATGGAGATATGTTTTTCCTATTTAATAAAAATATATCCTACTCCTTAGAATGGATATTTTTTTAACCCCAGCGAATGATTAAGTAATTTGGGATGGGATAAGAGACATGTCATCAATCATCAGTCACACATTGGACAACAAATCATTGAACAGTAGATGTCATTCAACAAAAAATAAAAAAAGGTAAATGTATAAGGGGGTGTTTGCTTGTTATCATAAGCATTTTTTTATTTGCTTTTGTTTATAGTTGAAAATAATTGTTTTTAGAGAAACTAAAAGCAAGTAGTTTTTTGGTATCAACTATAAAAACATATATATTTTGTAATTTTGTAGAAATTATGGTGATGCTTTAAACACCAAAAAGCATCTCAATAGATGCTTAAAAATCGCTTAATTAAACAATTTAGTTACTTAATTTAAGAGAAATTATTGCAAAGAAACAAATTTTTTTCAAAACACACGAAAACTCGCTTACATTGTCTATAAGCAAATAAGTGTTTAAAATAAGCAATTGCAAACACCCCTAAGAACACAATATGTGAGTAGGAGGACCGAAATGGTTGCCGAAAACTAGGTCACAAGCCTTGTTCAATGTTTCTTTTCCCTCTCTGTTGTGTACATGTAAAAATAATGAGAGTAAAGTAAACAAGAACACAAGATTTTAAGTGGAAAATCAAGATTTAAAAAAAAATATCAAATATTGTACGAGACGTAACCGGTCTAAAAAATCCTAGATACGCAAACGAGGTACATGCACAATCAATTTTGACGGGAAGGTTTTTCTTACAACATTCTTTTGAGAGCACAAGTTTTTTAGAATAAAACAAAAGATGGGTTTCGACCCAAAGTATTGGGTCACCATAAAATCAACGATATTAACAAAGAAAACAAGATTTTAGGCACAAACAATAGAAAAAAATCAAGAAACCAAGATGCCAACGATAGGAAAAAAGTAAGATGATTTTTTGCCTAGGCGGTGGCGGTTCATGTATCCCCCTAGAGCTTGGAGATTTGGGGGAACTTGAGGAAACAAAACCTGCACTCATACTCCCTCCCACCTTCATATTTTCCGCCGCTTTTCTTTGTCCTATTTCTGCCTGCAAAATAGTATCCAACTTCGATGAGAGAGAGGCTAATGTTTCATAATCTACATTGATAATAGCTAGATTTGGACCCCTAGCTAATTTCTCCCTTTTTAGTTGACGACATTCCACTTTTTGTCATTTTATTGTCTAGGGTTTCTTTTCAAAATCCCAGAATATAATTAAAACAATCAACAAGATTTAAGAAACATGTGTAGGGAAATTTTGTTGATTGAATATCCAAATTTTCACTTACCTTGAAATTAATTTAAAAAAACTTATTATACCTAGAAGTGCATAAAATTAAAATAATATACCATCAGATGAGCAGTCTCTAGGTAGGTTATTGATGTGGTCTAATGAATTTGCTTCTCCTCTCCTGCAAGTTAAAACAAAAGTACAAAATCAATGAGGGAGTTAATTAGGTCAAATAGAAAGGCAATCTGAATGGAGATTGAAGGAGGGAGGGTGTTGGTGTGGGGTGAGGTGAGGTCTAGCTACATACATGGTAACCGACAGGAAGAGAGAAGAAAAAAAGAACAATTAATTATTTGAGGTTATTAAAATCTTTGAGATGGGGAGAGAAGTAGAGCTTAAATGGAGTCAGATGTGGGAGGGGTAGTTAGAGTGGTGGTAAGGAATGTGGGGCTGCAAAATTTTTTTTTTCTCTCTGTCTCCTCTGCCACCATATTTGAGGCCCCCTCTATCTTTCTAGAATTGAAAGAGCAGTAAAGTTAAAAGAGAGTTAGAGAGAGAGAGAGAGATGCATGGTACTTCCTCCGTCTCATTATTTATATTTTATTTCGGGATTGCCAATATGGAAATTACGAAAGTGTATACGTCCACAAGCAGCGCAGCAAAGTCATGATAGTAGAAAGATAAAGTAAGCGCGGTCGGAGATGTCACCGGAGATGTTGTGTTCTTTAAGGCCTGCGAGATGCCTGGAGAGGAGCCGGCTGGACGACTTGGAAGGTGGGGAATAGAGGATGGACGTAGGCGAGGAGTGAGAGAGAAGAGGTGTGGTGACGAGGGTAGTGAGCTTAAGTGGAGCTTGTTGTTGCGGTGGACGGCGTGGCCTTGTACGGCCGGGGCAGAGACGTGGATTAAGTTAAGTTTTTTATTTTTCAGCATACGCACAATTGTCTTCTCAATTTCTTAACACAAGAACTTATTATACATATTTTATTCGACAGTCCCACATTTTTACACACAACTAATAACTATCCGAAAATATTACCGTAAAGCTTTTGCAAATAGCATCATGGAATTGCATGAGTATTATTTAATTTATTATCATGCGATCGAAAGTCTCGAAATTAAATTTTACCCAAACGTTTTTTTAGTTTTTATAGGATGGGGATATCTTAGTATTGTTTGATTCGTCTCTTGTATGGTCACGACTTTTACCGATGCATGGTTTTAGGTAGGGGGTCTTGTCTAGAAAGCTTAACAATTGCAGCACATGGGAGCAATTTGGTTAATTGAAAAGGAAGTGGTTGAATTATGGTTGAGAATTATCAATTATGAGTTCAGATGAATAGCATTTTTTTAATTCAAAGAAGGAAACTACAAAGAAATTAAAAAAGAAAGAAAAATGCTCTTGAGTTGAAGCTTCCTTCTGAAAAGAATTAGTCAACTGAAATATTTTCATCCATAATTGATACCCTTAGAAATTCCCCGAGCACCATTCAGAAATTTCCGAGTATCGCTTCAAATAATTTTCAATTGAATAAAAAAAGGGAATTTATGCATAAAAATGATAATTGAAGGTAGGGTTGTCAATGCGATCCGTTAACCATCCGAACCATTCCAACAAAACTTTTCATAATTGAAGGTAGAGTTGTCAATGCGGTCCGTTAACTAAAAAGATTTCGACTCTGTATTCGGCTTAATCATTTGGTTACCGAACCATATCAAAGTGAAAATATTAACATACTTTTGTATATTTAGCATATTTTATATGTATTTTTTCCAAGAGTCATTGTTAAAATAACACTCTAAAAAAAAAATAATTTTCCAAAACAACACTCTTTCAAAATATTATCAAACTAACACTCTTGTTTTGTCACCTATACAATATATCTACTAAATAAATATCTACATAAAAAATAAACTTTATTTAATACATTTACATAATTATAAAAGCAAGTACACTTTGTTGTAATTAAATCGCATTTCCAAATAAAAAGGAAAAAAATATTTGTTTGTTTTTATTTATTTTGTATGTGTGCCATTTCTCTAAATAAAAATAAAATCTTTTATTTCTATAATTTTATATATAATTATTTTTCAAACAATTTTTTATATGAGAAAATACCAAACTCTTTATGTTTCTATTATTTTAATCACAGAACAAATAAAAATATATATAATTATTAACAAAATTGTGTTGGAAAGAATTTTTTTGGCTATTATTTTCTAACTAAAAATAAAAATAACCTTTTTTTATTTTTTATTCCGCTAATAGTAAAATTAAATATAAAAATAAAAATTTATTTCCCATGTAGATATTGATTTAGTGAATAAGTGTATAGGGGGTGGCAAAAAGAGTGTTAGTTTGATAATAATTTTTGAAATAGTGTTATTTTGGACAATTGACTCTTTGTCCAATCAAACTATATTCATATACTCCATTCGTCATATGATTTTGCCTCATTTCTTTCCAAAATTATTATTAAAGAGAACTGTTAATACAAGATAAAGCTTATGAAATTCCCTCAAATTATGTGTAAATCTTAGCCACAATATCTTGATATTTTAGGAAATAAAGACAAAGATCTACGGACAACTCAAAAAAAAAAAATGAGGACAACATTTATGAGTTAAATATTTTCTTATAAAATATATTGTTATCTTAGGGAGCGAAAAAGAATGTATATAAATTTGTTAAAACAATAGTATAATGTATATATCTATTTTTTTTCAATATTTTATATTCCTCAAAATTTTGGTTAAAACCAAAACAGAACAAAATTAAATCGATTTTTTCCTTTTTTTATTTGATATTTGGTTTTACAAACTAAAGAACCAAAGTTCCGATTAACATAAATTCCCAGTTTGCTTTGTTCGATTTACCGAATTGACAACCCAATTTAAAGGGTTTTTTACACAAATTTACATAAATATCAACAGAGTAGTTCAAATATATGTAAATGATGTTAGACAAAAGCAAATAAACTAGTTACTTTTAAAAAAAAAATTAATTTTCAAAAATATTACTCTATAAAAACTAATTCCAAAATATTAATACTCTTTAAAAAATAATTCTCAATCTAGTATCATATATAAAAGAAAAATATCATCTAAATTGATAAACTCTTTCCTATAAGGGGCTGTAAAGAATCAAACTTATTTATAATCCGCCGAAAGTCAAGGCCGAAAATAACTTATTTGATAATCGTGAGATGTTTACAAAAGAAGTGCCGAAAGTTGCCGAAATCGGAATAAAATAACATTTAAGAAATGCTGCCGTGATAGAAGAGTTTATTTTTACTTTGTAAAGGAAATGTTTGTCTTACCCCTAGCTGTTATTAAAACTATTGTAATTTATAATAAATAAATAAAATTAAAAAGTTGTTCCTATTCTATGTTTATTTTTGTTTTATAATTTCAATCTAATATTATAAAATTTTAAATAAATAAATAAATAAATATATATATATATATATATATATATATATTAAATCATATCAAGATAAATATATCATACAATAACTATTATATGTTAAATACTACTTGTTGGTCCCGAGACAAATATCAGTGTAGAGGGGGGGAGGGGGGTAGTAATACACTGAAGATGCTTTTTTTTCTGGATGAAGGTCACCGAAACTCGTATAATTGCAACCGATGAACAGTCGACAAATACAACCTTCGATCGCGGGTCGAGCGGGTCAAGCCATCGAGCTCTCCTATCGACTTTGTCAAGATTCCTTTAAACTCATTCAAGACTTTAGCAGTATGGATAAGCGTGTGGGGCCCTGAGTTTGTCTCTTTTGAAAACGTGTTTTCGCAAATTAAGTTCTTTTTGTCCGTGCAACTTTGAAATACGTTTTACGCAAACTTATGATTTTCAAAGGCTCTAGATGCAATAAAACAAGAAAGAACACAAGCTAACGTGGTTCTGATACGCAAGATCCTACGTCCACGGCCCCGTAACAAGGCAGATAACTTGTTGATTAATCTGAGCAAGTCCCGAAGAAGGAACCGTGCACGTGACAGATCCTTCTAAGTTATAGTCCTAGCGACCTTACAATTCAAACCTAACTCGAAAAGGGAGCGAAACAATCTCCAACCAAGAAGCGAGTTCTTTCAATAAGAACAATTCACTAAGTGTGAACTCCTTCGAACTAAGCTATAAATATGGCAACGAGCTTAAGTAGGTAAGAAGTTGATCTAAAGACTCTGAGAGAAGAACCACAAAATATTCTAATAAACTGCAATTTTCACCTGGACGTTCACTAGTTTGCTGTGAGTGTTTGAGAGCTCGAGCGATTTTCCCTTTTAAATTTCGCTGTCTCCGCCGTTTCCCCGTGTTTGGTCTTGTGTGTTTCGCTTTGTGTGGAACTTTTAAAATTCTTTCTCCCCTATTTCTATAGCCGTGAGCTAGGGCTATACGTCCAAGTGGAGACGACGATGCCACGTGTCACAAGCTTCCAAAGAAAACGCCATAAATTCGAACTTGTTGCAGCCAGAAAGCGCTAATTACCGTGACATGAGAGCGCCCTTTTTACCGCAGGAGCGTAAGGCGTGTCTCGGCTTCTCATTGGTCGAGGTTTTGTGGTTGGTGAGAATGTCGTGAGTCGAATCGCTCAAACAACCTCGTATGATCTTCTCGAACTTTCGAAAAGACTTAAGTAGCCGGGTCAGTTTGCTGCTGGATCACGCAGACCGCAAAGTCTCGTCTTCTTCGACCGAGCCTACCGACAAGGAATGTAGCTTCGAGTAGGTCACTGGCGACTCGCGAAGGTACCTGGGCTTCGCATGAGTTCTTCTACCGATCACTTATAGCCGGCCGGGTCGGCCTCCCACCGAGGTCTACTCACCGATGCGCCGGTCTTTCACTCGAGGTCTAGTCACCAAGCCGACCGAAGAACGCAAGCGATTACACCGATGATGTGGGGTTCCGAAAAAGTTTCTTCGACGCATCGCCCGACAATTACCCCCGTACAGACTTAGGACAAAAATATTAAAAACGATTACATCAAGTCTAACATATACATCGCCTAATCCTAACGACACACTATACTACCGATATCGCACAGGCTTGAGATCTTCAATTCCATAAGTACTACTATGATCGTATGATTTCATATTTATATCACACAAGATACCTAAAGAATTCTCCAAAAATTATACTCTCTCCGTTCCACAATCGTTGTCCCACTTTCCTTTTCGTACAGCCCCACATTTGTTGTCTCATTTCCTGAATAAAATAGCAAATTATTACACACTCTTTTTAAGTGGTTCCACTATCTTTATTCAAATCACAAATAACAATTCTCCCAAGTTCTCGTGCCCAAAAGAAACGAGACAATAATTATAGGATGGAGGGTGTATGACTTGTGTAATATGACTACTTTATGCTAAGAGAAAAAGTTGCAAATGGTTTTGGAGTTATGTTAGTCTAAAGTCTCCTATTATATATAAAATGGAGTTACATATATCGTATGTACAAGTACAATTGAAATTTGTGTACGTGTGGATAAAGTACAAACTTGACAAAGCTTCTAAATAAGAGAATGAGTAGTTTCATAAATTTTAGTGTTAGGTAAAACTATCTTTATCTACAAATATCCATGAAAAAATAGGATGACGCCACACTGAGAATTTAAAAAAATTCATATTTAATAAAAAATGCAATCTCTTAATTTTAAGTTTATTGTGTGGAGGTTGATATTTTCACTATATATACTTTAAAATATACAATATGTTGAAATAAAAGTATAAACCCGTATTTTAAATTAGAGATATTTTTAAAATAACAATCAAATAAAAATTGTTAAATTTACTTTGGATGTTTATAACATAGATAATTATAATATAAAATTTTAATTAAATATAAATATAAATTCATATTTCTAAATTTACTGTGTCATGTAAATATTTTTAAATATAATTCTTTGAAAATAGATAAAATATAAGGTAGATGCTGATTAATGTAATAGATAATACAAAAATCAACACCTATCCAAAGAGTTTTTAAGTTTGCAGCGAAAATATAAATGTAAAATAAGATACAAACAGTTAAACACGAGAAGATTACAAATGACATAACAAAAATAACGATGATCCTACTACTACATTCCGTAAATCACCAATACGTCCTAACCACATATGACATACTATTAAACAAGACTCAAAACACTTGAACTATCACTCTGTCACAGTACGCTAGAATTAGTTCCCACTCAATGGCTAGACAACGCTTCTAATAAAAGAGTTTGATGTTTGGGTGACACTATTGGGAACTCGATAATCTTGCTAACTAATCAACTCAAAGGATTTCAAGTTTTTCAATTGATGAACTCTCCTCTATTTATAGAGTATCTGGCTTGTAGACCACACTCCAAGTAGCACGATCCAACCCACTTCTCTCAACTAACACGTCCACTTTAGCACTTCAAACTCGACTTCTGTTACACGTGCAGAGGATCAAGAAATTTTATCTCCACGAATTCAACAACTATTCCAACCGCTTTCCACAAATTACGCTAACCGCACACTTTGAACGGTTTTGCACTTTATCTCTAGCATAACTCCATGTTGGGTTGATGAGTCGGCAGTAGTTTGTCTTAACAACCACTTAGAGGATACTTAGCATTAATTTATCGCAGTTCTTGTAATATGACTTATCTCGCTTATCGGTAATGGGGGAAATCATAGTGTTTCATTACTATGGAATTGAAGATCCCAAAACTATCTTGGTATCCTTTTGTGGTAGTTGTCGATAGGACTAGATGATGTAATAAAGCCGGACATATTATATTTTTTCATTATCGTTTTGTCTAAGTCCCTCGTGTGAGGTAAATGTCTGATTGATCTTCGCAGAAGACATCTCATCACCGACATACATCGCAGAAGAACACAAGTATTCAAGCCGCACCTTCAAGAGTCATCACCCGATTCCGCCCGCAGAAGACATCTTGCATCGCCAGGACTCGCACGAAGAAGATGCAGATCTTATCGTGCCCACCGTATCCTGACAGAAACGACCCCGCTTTTTAACATCATTCGAAAGTCGCTGTAAGATCATACGAGGATGAGCGAGAGTCAACTCCGATGAAGACCGATGTTCCGACAAATCTCACCTACCACAAACCTCGACAAATGAGAAGCCGTCTAAGCTCCACCAAGCTCCGACCTACTAAAGCTACTCTCACGCACAAGAACCAACAACTCGCGCGCAACAATTCCAACTTATGGTCGTTTTCCTCGGGACGCTTGTGACACGTGGCATCGTCCTTCCAACGGAAAACGCCCGGTCACAACTATAAATAGAGAAGCATTTCGAGCTCCACGCACGGATATCAAAGGGATTACACGCTTCAAGCTTTCGAAACACTCTAGCGATTTCAAGAAGATCCAATGAAGAACTTGCTTAGCGTAATATTTTTTAGTTCTTCTCTCTGTGAGTTTCTTTCTTTAGATCCTCTTCTCTATCTAAGCTCAATCGCTCATATCTATAGCTTAGGAACCTTCGAAGGAGTTCACATTTAGTGACTGTTCTTATTGTAAGAACTCCTTCATAGTTGGAGAAAATCACCTTCCCTTCAAACTTAAGTTTGAATTGTAAAGTCGCTAAGGACTATAATCTTGGAAGTGGTCTGTCTGGGCCGCAGCAGATTTGCATACTTGGCCGAGGCTTGCTCGATTAATCAACAAGACCTCCCCGCTCGAGCCAGACCGCGGACGTAGGATCTTGCGTATCCGAACCACGTTAAAAATTGCTTGGTTGTTTACTCGCTTTATCGCGACCGCATACAAATCTTTTACAAACTCATACTTTGCGTAAAACATATTCGAGAAGTGCACTAGCCAAAATAATTTGGTTTACGAAAAAACACGTCTTCAACTCGAGACGAAATCTACCGGGCCCTATACACTTATCCGCGACAAAAAGTCTCCGACCGAGAACTGGCACCGACAAAAGCCGAAGAGGAGAGACTCGCAGGCCGACTCACCTCGACCCGCGATCGAAGGTTACTATCCGGCACTCGCTCATCACTGCAACCTGCGCACCTACTGCCCTTCGCATTTGAGAAAAAGAACTTGTATTCTCTGCGTATTCACCCCCCTCCTCTACACCGACTCGCGTCTCCGGACCAACACTCCATTATTTATTTCGTTCTGCACATAAACAATAGCCATCGGGTAAACCAAGAATAATCGATTATTCATGTTTTATCTGTGTTACTTACCATAATACCATCATTGCTAAAATAATCTTAACAAAAATAAGATTTTCATGTGATATGAATGTATGTTGGAAATTTTGTGCAAGAAAGTTAGAAAATATTAGTGTTCTATTTCTTCTTGTCATTATTGGAAAGAGAGAAGTTTGTTTAGAAAAAAATAAGTTTAACAACTTAGAAGTATTTCTTTTTCCACATGATAATAAATTAAGCTTTAGGCTTGAGCTTATCAGCCGCTTACTCAGCCTTATTCCTCGAAAGTAAGTCTTTATACGCGTATTTGGAAGAGCTTATGAAAAGCACTCTTTATTCTAAAAAATAGTTTTTTTGGACTTATTTTCATAAGTTGAAAGGGAATAACTTATGAAAATAAGTAAAAAATAGTTTGGTTAATATAGATCCTCGTATTAAATCTCCATAAATATAATTTTTTTAACTACTTTTTTTTCCTAATTAAGTGTTTATACATAAGTACATCATGTTGGAAAATAATTAAGTTTTGAATGATCACAACCCCTAGTGATGAGACGAACCAGCCGATATATTTGTTTTGTCTAGTTCTCAATTTGATCTTGTATAGATAGATCGATCTTTTTTCAAACTAGGTTAGTTTTCAGGATAACATTCGTTGTTCGGTCATAGGGACTAAATTCAGTCCAATTTAGTTGAGCCGAGTGTTATCATCGACCGACTCGCAGTTCAGATCGAGATACATTATTCAAGTCTTATTCGAAATGCAACACCTTTTACGAGGTGCGGGTTTCAATATAGATGGTCATCATTTTATCAACTACCGAATTAACACTAACCACTCCCAGAGCGCCATGTAAGCCCTAATTCGTAAGATTGCACAACACCTTGTTGTTTTACCGAGAAAGCATGCGTAATGCAACACGTGTCTACGCATTTAACGCAAAAGACTCAAGTTGCTAGCCCGAAGTCAATAGAAAGTCGATCTTTGTTCAACGTATCTCTTTAGCTCGCTTATAAATGGCTGTAGGCCTTCCATCCTCGACAGTTACATAATTTCATAAGCTCTAAGTCATTATTCTCAAAAGCAAAGAACAAGCTCACATCCTTAGTATTCTAGTGTTTCTTTTTCAAAATTCTCCTATGTTCATATTTCAAGTGATTCTCATTTATATCACAAGGTTGGAATCAACAGTTGTTTAAAAACTCATGTTAAATCAAATAGCCTAAAACCCACCTTGATACCTTTGATAGATCTCAAGATACTTGTTTAAGTTGATCGTTAGTTTGATAGTTTGATAGACCGATTGTTTATTTGTATTGATCTATTCTCGATTTCGGGCCTCGAGCATCTATAGTGGATATCTCAGACGCAGTAAGAGTTGACGTAGGATCTTGTGAATCCAAACCATTATAATTCTCTCGTGTTATTTAGTTTCTCGTGATTTCATATGTATATTTTTTTGCACATGCTATTCCGTTGGAAATCGCTTCATCAAAAAATGTTTTTACGAGCTCACAACTTTTCGTACTTACCGACCAGACTCAATATGAGTTAGTCTCTTTCCCCGAATCTGTAGATAAGTTTAAATATTTGGCATCAAGTTTATCCCCAACACCCGAGTTCATACTCGAAACCAACACATCCAAATGCGTGCATCTTGTTTAATTTAAGCGCGTATGACATAAATACTTATACTCAAATATTTATTAAAAATTGTTTTTCCGAGACCTTATTTTCTAAGGAATAATGCTCCCTCCGTCCCAAATATATATTGCCTACTTTCATTTTTCATCTGCCCCAAATTTATACGCCTATTAAGAATTTTTTTGTATCTAACTAAATCTTTCACCAACTTTAATAGATCTAATTAATATGATAATATAGAAAAAACTATTTTATCCAACTTTTATAATAAGAAACACAATTTATGACATCGATTTCTTTTAAGAATTTACTTTAATTTACTCAAATTTTTTCATATCAAATAAATGAACATATAAAATAGGTAGTGACTTGTGAGAGTTCTTTAGGAATTAAATTTTTGAAAAACTCACTCCGCTATTTATTGGGAACATTTGAAAAAGAGTTAAAATATCAAATTACATAATGTACATGATATAAATAAAGTTAAATGAATTTTGATGAAAGTAAACATAGTTCGATAATTATGACACGATAATATTATATATCTGCACAAAATCATTTCACAAGTTAAATAAATGAAATATGTCTGCACCCTTGTATCCAATTGGCCGCCTAACACAAAATAAACGCACTTCAAAGCACAAATCAAACTTGCGTTTGACAACCCACTGCAATTACATAAACAACCTTCAAGAATCCCACCATCATACTCTCACTTGGGATGCGCGCCATCAAAAAATATTTTGGCACTCACGATAAATTCGTTCCACTTTCCAACTATCCATCTGGTTTTAATAATTTATTGTATATAATAAATATGTCTGTAATTGTAGAGATAATATCAAATATAAAGCAAGATTCATTTTGCACGACACCTGTTTGTCCAAAAAAAAAAACCTAACAAGGATGGGATTTGGCATCGAACTGACTTTATTGAAAGATGGGCCATTTGAGAAATGATCATAAATCATACTCCTCCGTCCCACTAAACTTTCGCTTATTTTCCATTTTCGATCGTGGCTATTAAACTTATCTTCACCCAAAAAAAGAAAAAGAATTAATAGATTACAATCAATTAAAAAATGGACTCCACCGCTTTAACACATTTATACCCACTTTAATATATCTCCATCCACTTTCTTAAACTACGCTGAACAAATCCACTAAAAACAAATTTAATGCGACGAAGGGAGTAGAATTGTTCATCTCCTGATATACATTCGAATTCTAGTGATATATTGAGTCCATCCTAAATTATTATCCTTTTTATGTGGTTCGTAATTAAGGTGGATTAGGAATTCAGGATTGCGTGAGGAGATCCCTAATTTCAGTAAAAAATCTTGCAATAACAATTTATTATTCAAATGATTATTAAATATTTTTCTTATGGTTATTTTTGGTTTACGCTAAACCTCGATAAAGCAATAATCTCGTTAAGATAATAATTTCTTCCCATCCCGATATTGATCAACGCACTAAAATAATGTTCGATAAATTAATAATCTCATTAAATAAATATTTTTTCTCAATCCCAAGATTATTATTTTATCGATGTTTAACCGTATAATAAACGACCTCCTAAAAAAAACTAATGGCGGGCATAGTATAGAGTCGGGGGCGCTGGGATCATCTCTGGCCCCATTCCCGGCGACCATTCAGCACCCACCAATCACGCACGCCACGCGCATTGGGATCGAACCATGTTTTTACAAATAAATGCCATAGGCTTTTTAGCTCGAGTTAGCGTGAAACGCCCACCGATAGCCCCGCAAGCACTGGAAAAACCGGCAGAGAATTATTTTTCCCCGGACAGCCCAAATCGAAATCAAAACAATAAAATATTTATTTATTAGGAACGCGCCCACCAACGCACGCGCGACACCGCGTGGACATGTACCTGGCCCCATCGGACACGCCAAGATCCGGCTGAGTGGGGTGGGGGGGGCGAAGGAATCTCTAATGAAGTAGTGTTATGGTCCAAAAAGTTCGAAATTAATATAATAGTATCTACTTCTTTCCAGTTAATGATAAAACATCCTATTTCTTTCTGCATTGTAATTTATGCATTGATTTACAAAAGAGCTATAATATATAGTAGACGCTAATAAGCCCCATAAAAAGTAATTTTTTTGGGATAAATTTATTTTCTTTTTTAAGAACTAGAACATTTGTAATGATAACCCAAAATAAATAAAGAAACCTCTTAATCCAAGATTGAAATCCACCATTAATAACTTATCATAAATGAATTAATCTGCGATACAATTCAAATCGAAGAGTTCATACCATACCAACCATTACCAAATTCACTATAAAAATCGCCCCACCCAATTTATGCGTCTCGAGATTTGAAGCAGACAAGCAGTAATTCACCTCTCCATCGCCTTTTAACGAGATAGAGAGAGAGAGAGAGAGCAGAGGTCAAATGGCGGGCAGATTGGAGCCGTGGGTCGAGCTGAGAGACAAAGTCGTGCTGGTCACCGGAGCCTCGTCCGGTCTCGGCCGCGATTACTGCTTGGACTTGGCTAAAGCCGGGTGCAGAATCATAGCCGCCGCCCGGCGAATCGACCGCTTACAATCACTCTGCGAAGAGATCAACAAACCGAGTGGAGAACAACCCAGGAGCCGTGGCCGTTGAGCTCGACGTCAGCGCGAATGGCGCCGCCATTGGAGCCGCCGTGAAAAAGGCTTGGGAAGCATTTGGAAGAATCGATGTTCTCATTAACAATGCCGGCGTAAGAGGTAAATTACTCCGGATAAACGTCAATTTTATTTAATAAATTATACTAATATTAAGGTATTGAATAGCGAAACACAGAAAATCAATTGGAATTGGTGTGTAAAAATAGATCTGTCATCTGTGACAGGACGGGTGCATACTCCACTGGATCTAAATGAAGAGGAATGGGACGACGCGATTAGGACAAATCTGACTGGAACATGGCTGGTGTCGAAGCACGTGAGCTGTCTCATGCGTGATGGTGGGAAGGGTGGGTCCATCATCAACGTCTCCTCCATCGCAGGCCTCGACCGCGGCCAACTGCCCGGAGCCCTTTGCTTACACCGCTTCTAAAACTGCCGTTAATGCCATGACTAAGGTAATTAATTTCACGTTAATCCATCGGATTAGGTCAATTTTATCCAAATTACTGTTTTGTCCTCTTGAAATTGACGTATGCATTATTATATACACATAAAACTATCAAAAATATAGATTTTACCCCCCGAAATTATAAATCCTAGATCCAATTCACCTATCAATCTTATGTGTTTTGACTATTATTGTGCAGGTGATGGCTTTGGAATTAGGGGCGTATAAGATCAGAGTCAACTCGATATCTCCCGGACTATTTAAATCCGAGATAACACAAGGGTTGATGCAGAAGGACTGGCTTAATGCCGTGGCTATCAAAACGGTGCCGTTAAGAACCTTTGGTGAATCGGATCCAGCATTGACATCATTGGTGCGATACTTGATCCATGACTCTTCTCAATATGTGACGGGCAATATTTTCATAGTCGAAGCAGGAAATACTCTTCCCGGTTTTCCGATTTTTTCCTCTCTCTAAATGTGTCATGCGTAACATGTTTTCATTCTACCGATTTAGAAATATACAATTATCGATGTCCGTATATTTGTTACTAATCCGGCCTTCAAATTGATGGTTCGTTAGAGTTATATATCATAAATCTTTAATTAGTACTATCAATTTATGACGTTTTGTGAATTAAAACTCAATAAATTGTAGCATCAGTATGATACAAAGAGCAAATCTATAATACGAACTTTCCTTCATTCAGAATTACTATGAAATTCTCATTGCAATCTTCGCGCACCAACTACCAAACACAATTGTTGAAAATGTCAAGAGTGTTTTGGGGCATCTTAGATTATCGTTCATTGGATAATTGAATTGCTATTGTAACTTCTTGTGGACTTCCTAAATAATTTTCTTAGCATGTCGTAATTAAGCCAAGGAAATTACACCATTAAATGTATTATTTGTTTCCAGTTATATTGTTCTTATATTAAAATTAAAAAGGTCACACCTTTAACTTAAAAAAATAAGTAGAAAAACGAGGCATCAACTCAAAGTCTCAAACTAAAGCCCAGCCCAGTTTTATATTCACTATCCCACATCGGTGAAACCCAGCATTGTTTGAGAGTTTATATTGAAGCGCCTTCCATTCACGTTCGTCCCTTCGGGGACATCCGATAAAATTGGAACGATACTGAGAAGATTAGCATGGCCCCTGCGCAAGGATGACACGCATAAATCGAGAAATGGTCCAAATTTTTTTTCTCTTCTGATTCTGAATTTTTTATAGTTTTCGTTGCTTGAAAGTGTTTTTTTTTGTTCTGATTGTTGCTGTGGTGGTTCATTTGGGTGTTCTGTTTCTAATTCGATGTTGTTGCCGGAGTCTTTAAAAAAGCTGTCGAGTTTTAGGAGCTCAGTACAATACAGAAAATACTTTTCGTTGTCCGCCCTTCGTCACGAAATGGTGCAGAAACATGCTAATTTGGGGTATGTCAAGTTTAATTTTGTGGCTTATGTTTGTCTTTTTAGTTTTTGGGTACTTCAAATTTTTAGTTTCCGTTGGCGTGATTTTAAATTATGCGGGATTGCGATTATACAGCAGGAATTTTATGAAATACAGTAACGAATTCGATTGGTGATTGATCAAGTTTGTTTTTGTGTAATTGTTGTGAATGGAGGGAAGATTTGGTAGTTATGATAATCTGATGTTGCAGTGATCCTTTTTTTTGTTTGTGTGCAATTTGGGCCTTTTAGACGGTGCAGTTACATGTTTGTGCTTTCCTTGTTTCTTGTCATAACTTGTTGAACTACTGCTTAAGTTCTTCTTTCTTGATGTCTCTGATCTTGTACTCAAGACCGCTGTTGTGTCTGTAATCCCCTAATAAGTAAATATGTTTCTTTGTAGCAATGGAAAAGAAGCATCTTTATCAAATTATGAAACTGAGAGATCATCATTTAATACCTCATTCAATCGAGATCCAAAATTTCTTGAATTTGTTGCTCAGCGGACACTAACTCGGCATTACAGCTCCCAGCACCGTACCGCATATATGAAAGACAAGGTATTTTTATCTGATCAAAACAATCAACAGGAAACATTTCAAGAAGGAAAAAGTTGGACTGGCCTGGAAACTTGATACACTTGCATACGTGGTTTTTGGCTATATTGTCAACATAATTATTTCTTTGTTTCTATCTTGCAGTTGTTGGGTTCTATACCTAAATTTGTGAAGATAGTGGAAGTTGGTCCAAGAGATGGACTCCAAAATGAGAAGGGGATTGTACCAACAGCTGTGAAGGTGGAACTAATAAAGATGCTAGTGTCTTCGGGTTTGCCTGTTGTTGAGGCCACTAGTTTTGTCTCACCAAAATGGGTACCTCAGGTAACAAATGATGGTATTGGTTTTCCAGTTTGTTCAGGGTTGTCTTTTGTTAAAGCCATCTGGTTTATCAGCAACAATTTGGTAGTATTTCTTATGCTTGGTGGTGACCTTTTTCTTAGCAATCTGCTTGCTGCAACCTCTGTCAAAGTTGTTCATGCAATTAATTTATAAGGAAAACCATGTCTTGCACGTAATATAAGATATTTATTAATATTCCACGTGGCATGGATTGCCTGATGTGCTTGTTTGCTGTAGTCATTTTATTTCCAGATTATTAAGTTATTCATGATTTTTTGAAGTTATTTTCTTCAGTTTGTTAATATGGTTAAATGTAACTACAGTTGGCTGATGCAAAGGATGTAATGTCAGCCATTCAGGGCATTGGGCATTCTAGATTTCCCGTTTTGACTCCAAATCTCAAAGTAAGATACGCTTTGTATTGATATTAACATCCATTATCCAATGAACGAATTTCCTTTTAATCTTTCATGGGTTTATTCCAGGGTTTTGAGGCAGCTGCAGCAGCTGGGGCAAAAGAAGTGGCAGTGTTTGCTGCTGCATCTGAGTCATTTTCCCGGTCAAATATAAATTGCAGCATCGAAGACAGTCTTGCTCGGTACCGTGATGTTGCCCTTGCTGCTAAAAACCTCAAAATTCCTGTCCGCGGGTATGTCATGACATCTCAAAAAAATTCTCGCACTTGTGCTTTCGCTTCTAATGTCTATTTGACGTGGGACATTATGCTATATTTGATAGTATCCAGATTTGCTCTGCTATTCTGCAGAAACTGTCATTGGTTGTTGCTATGCTATTTCTAAGTTTGGAAAAAGCTTAAGATTATGTATTTGCTACACTGATATTTCTGCTTTGTATCAACTTTTATTTTCTCTCTGGTATATATATCGATTGGAAGTAGTTGGATCAAATGACCTTAAGAGGCTTCTCTGGAAATGTATATGATAAATGATAACTAGAAGTTGCTTGATTGCTGAAATTAGCTATATTATTGCTAGTTTATAAGGTGCTAAGCATGATCAATTTTGGACTAACCTACTGCTATATCATTAACAGAGCTGATAGAATCACTTCTCTATGCTAAAAATAGTCATTAAAATTTGTCAGATATATATCATGTGTTGTGGGTTGTCCAGTGGAAGGAGCAGTACCTCCATCAAAAGTAGCATATGTTGCTGAAGAACTTTTAAATATGGGTTGTGCTGAAATTTCCCTTGGTGATACAATTGGTGTCGGCACTCCTGGTATTGTCATAAAATTCCTTTTGGTTTTTAGATGTTCAATGCTGAGCTGCTTCTTGTAGTCTATGGAGTTTTTGTCATGTAGTTATAGCATACCACTGACACTCATTCAAGAGCTTACCATTCTACTTAAACAATATGATCCTATTTGGGGTTGTACAAAAAAATTGATAAGCTTTAAGATTGGTTGTATAATAAAACTGTAAGAAGCATATTGGTCTATTTTTCCCCATAACTTTTCTTATCTCTTTGCACCTTTTCTTCTCAACAGCTTAACTATAATATGTTCGTTGTATGATTGTCTATCTTTGAGTTTTGTTGTTCTTTGTCCATCATTTAGGTACTGTCATTCCGATGCTTGAAGCTGTGTTTGATGTTGTTCCTATAGAGAAGCTTGCTGTACACTTTCATGACACTTACGGGCAAGCCCTTTCAAACATTCTTCTATCACTCCAAGTGAGCTATCTACTCCGGCTAGTTCTCTGAGTTCTTAAGATCTATTGTGATCCTTAAGGAACTGTGTTCTTGGATCCAGTTGTTTTATTTATTCTCCTATTTTTTAGTTTTTCTTTGACGAATGACAAGGTATCGATATAAGTTAAATCTAATGATATAAATATTTGTGTTGGAATAAGTGAAAAAATCAAAAAATTGTCTGCTCCAAATATGTCATAGTGGTTTGAAATAGTGCTTTAACGGCTTAACTTCATGCTTAACAGTTTTCTGCATCACATATTGTGGGAAAGGACATTTCAATAGAGGCAGTTGTAGAAATATCAGAAGTTTGTTGAGTTCATTGAAAATAGCATACTAGATAAAAATTGGAAAGAAAAAGGAAACGTCTAATTTTGTAGTAGTTATCAGTCTCCGATATCATGTCTATGTTCAGTGTTAATCCATCCAACACTTTTACCATTGATGATATCTTCTCTTGTGTACTAATAATTGTGGGCGTATTGTCCATTTGGTTTAGTACCAATGAATTCAACTGAAAAACTTGTTATATTGAGAAATCAAATCAACTAAATGACAAATTTGATGAAAAAGGTAAACTAAATTGCGTATAGGGTGGAAAATAAGTGAAATGCAGTGTTCCGAATGGATATTTAGGTTAGCAAAATCTCAAGTTGATGGTGTCCTTCGACTTTCTGGTTCTTGACTTCATGCCCACATAAAGACTGTGGACAAGAAGAGTTGTTAGGATGAAGTAATCTTCTCTCTGATTAACTATGCATTCAACTGGAAGTTTAAAACCTGAAGCAATAAAGATTACAGTTTCCCTTTTTCTTTCAATTCAATAACAATTCATTTTGTTATACCCTGTCACTAGTTTGATGTGTGTTGAAATCGTATGTCACTATGTCAGAAGTACTATCGCAATGACATAGATAAATAGACCTATGAGTAAATGTGCTAATTTTTCATATCTTATGGGTTGACCTTACTTGAATGGAGTAATTTCTCAGTTGTTAACTACCTGTAAAACTAATATCTTGCTAGTATGATTATATAAATTTATTCTATGTAAACTTGGTTGAATGGTATGATAGGGAATAACATAATTATCAAATGAATTTCGAAAGAATGTTCCTAATCACGTGCTATGAAGTTTCTCAGTGTTTTTCTTAGCTTTTCCAATATGACCTTATCTGCCTGTTATATCGTGTTATCTGATTTGTCTTTTTTCCTTCAGCCACATGCAAACCGTAATTTTCTTGTACAAATGTATCAGTTTTTCTTTGACTGTTTTACTTAATTGCATTAGTTTGTTATATAATCATTTATACATCACTTTCCAGATGGGTATCAGCACAGTAGATTCCTCTATATCCGGGCTTGGCGGTTGCCCATATGCCAAAGGTGCTTCCGGAAACGTTGCTACTGAAGACGTTGTTTATATGCTCAACGGTTTGGGAGTGAAAACAAATGTGGATCTCGGAAAACTCATTTTGGCTGGAGATTATATTTCTAAACATTTGGGCCGACCTTCTGGTTCTAAAGCTGCAGTTGCCTTGAGCAGAACCTTGACCAATGCTTCTAAGCTTTAAGGTTTCGTGATGCACGGTTCAGATTATCCTCCGAGCGCTAAGGTGTTTTAACGTCTCATCTCCTACCAATGGTTTCTTACTTTCTTTGGCAGTTAATCTTTTCTAATCTTTTTTCTCTCTCTCTCTCTCTCTCTCTCTCTCTCTCATATAATTATTAGTGTATTGTACTTTCTTGGTTGAACAAGATGCTTATAGCTCAGATGCTGTTTTAACTTTCAGTAGTGTTGTTTCAATCGGTGATCTCGGAGTTAACGACTGTCACTCAGAAACTTGGCTGATACAATGTTCTGATGTTATTGCAGACATGATTGTCCTTCACTGAAAGCAATGAATTCAGCATCTCCTGGACCAAATTGATGGCTTTTGGCTCTGCATGATACTGATAGGACTCAACTCTGCTCTCGTTCAGCACACCCGCTCCCTCTCCTCCGGAGTTCGACTAATTTGAACCAAGTTAGTTTGATAAACCTCTCATGACTTTCATCTTCGTGTTGTTTGGTGGATAGGGTCGCTCGAATCTTACATACTGTCAGTGATTGATGAATCTTGTTGTCTGAAATGGGGTTATTAATGTTGTTTAAGTGTGTTTGTGTATTCATGTGGGAAATGGGGCCCTTGTTGTGCAGTAGTGTCAGTGCGTTATTATGTATATGTGCTTCTTCCTTCACAGCAGCTCTGTTTAGTGACAAGCAGGCATTTATTTTGCAGTTTACTCCGTGGTCCTTTACTGCATATATATACACACCTATACGAATGTATAGGTCGATGAAATACGTATATTGATTCTAGAAGTTGTGCGTGCCATGATTCCTTCGCAAAATTGTACCTGTTTTGAATTGACCATACAAAAGATAACTTTACAGGGTAAAAGTCAATCATAGTTGATGGGGTAAAGGGCGTTGGAATGAAATGATGGAACTTATTAATTATCTTGACTAGGTTTTTGGTTATAAATTTTCATATAATAATTAATAATGCTTTTAGTATTTTCAAGAAACCCCATTTCATTAATTCAAAATTTCACCAAAGCCCCATGAAGTTTCAAGTGTAAATCAGCAAATCCTTGGGATAAAATCATATTAGTTATAGGTGTGACAATTTTATCCAAGTTTGGCATAAACAGTGTGTGCCTTTTATGTGAAAAAAATAAAAGCAAAAAGAAGACTGCAGGTTATTCCGTAACCTTAAAGATGTTGGGTTTGTGGTCCACGTCGGTTCTGTTTTTGAGGACCAAAACCGGAGCCTCTCCCTATTGCTCTCATTGAATAAATTTTATTCATGTGAAATAATTTATAAATTATATACTATTAGACTAATTATATGTAACATATTACATTTAATGATGTTGGTAATTCGAATTTTTATGACATTTGACAACAATCTCAAGGGGACCAGTTATTTAAATCATGCTTCAACGCCTTACAAATGAGGGAAACATCTTTTAATCTTGATATAATAAGTAGATACTCAACTATGATGTACATATTATTTGTACTAATGAAATACAATATTGAAACAATAAATACATGTTGCCGTGGGCCTAACTCCTAAGCATAGAAAATCTAGGTAACGGCAAAGTCAACATATGCTTTTCCATCTATACTTTGTCTAATATGAAGTTATATAATTTAAAAATAAAAGACTAAAGTCGAGGGTTACGGGTGATGGCAGCATGACCTAATGATGAGGTACATTTTATTTACTTTAAAAATACTTTAAAAAAATAGAAAGTTGACATATATATGAGAACGTATGTTGACCTTAAAAAATTCAAATCTTGCAACAGAGTTTAGTTGGTAGTATATGATTGGATTGTTGTTTTGACATATGATCTACTAATTCACAAGGTTGTGGGTTTCTAATCTCTAAGAAACTAAGAACACAAATTCATGCTGTTTTAAACTCATGTAAAAGAACTTGAAAATCAAAACCCTTTAAAGGGTTTAACATTTATACAAATTGATGAGGTGGGTCCACAGTATTTTGGACAAAATATACTAAAAAACATATTTTTATATATTTGAAAAAGTTGCTGATATTTCATACTATGCATGAGTGCCCTTGTTTCTTTCTCAATATGCAAGCATAGGGGCAACATAATCTTTGGCGCATGCGGAGTAACAGCTACATGTGTACTCATTTCCATGTCTTTATATATGTACGTGTATATATATATATACATGTCGTGTATTGATTAATTACCTGTATATTTAATCACCGTGTGCCTTATTTTCATTGGTAAATCCATGTACCCAAGAACATTAGTCATCGTATGTGATCAAAGTGACATCTTCCCTTTGGAAAATGAAATGACTATAAGAGAGAACAAAACAAACGTGCATTCTTTCAAGTAATATTCTTTCTTATACTATCATTGAGAAATGCTAAGGCGATGGAGACATACCCATTTTTATTCATTACACCAACAACCAAACATTAATGGCATTCATTATTCAGAGTTATGGTACATATGGCGGTAAGAAAATAGAAAGAAGGAAACATTTTCAGGTTTATGTAATTTAATTATTCTTAAACCAAACAAAAATAATACCTCAGGAACATAAGTTTCATGTACAAATCTGATCTCTCTTGAATAACAAATCAAATTCATTCTGTACATGGGTAAATGCATCAAAACCCTTAACCGGCATCCAATCACAAACCAAAAACAAGTAAAACAATTGGATCGAGAAGAGAGAGAGGAAGAAGAAGAGAAGAGGCTAATATATGTTCTTGAATGAGAAAATCAAGATTCATCATTTTTATTTTTTTAAATTTCACTACTACTTATCTGTTGTGTAGAGGATTTGGACCAGTGTATACTCTTCTCTTATCAGCTCCAAATACTTCATCTCCAACATCTTTGTCAGAACCAATTCCTTTGTGCCGGTTTCGATCAACTTTTGCAGGATTTAAGGTTGAAAGTGAGCCCTTTTGACCTTGTATGAATCTGCTACTCTCATCTGCAAAACATGGATTCTCCAACAGTAAAAGCATCATCAGCAGAAGAAGAAGGCACATACAAGCCAATTCTCTTCCATTTCTCATGTCAAACTTCCTCTTGTGAAAAGCCCAACTCATGGCATGGGATCCTCTCCTTTCTCTCTCCTCTTACTTAGCTCAAACCAAACAGGAGCTGTCTGAGAGTAAAGTGTTAGATCCTTTTGTCTGAGGAAGCAGCTTAAGTCAAAATGGTGGGGAGAGAAGGATAAATTTGCATGGAATTTGCAGCCTACTAATAGTAGAAATTTCTCTGAGAAGGCAACTTTTCACTCTTCCTGATTTCAGAGCCAATTTTTCTGCACAATTCCACACAGAGAGAGAGAGAGAGAGAACTGAGAGAGAGAAAAAGGGAATTGCGATGACATACATGAAAAGCTAGCTTATTCAAAAAAGAAAAAATTAAATATTTTTCCTCCCAATCTTTACTAATATTGGGTCATGTGAGATCAATCATTTTCTTGGCTTTTTTTCTTGGTTTTTTGAGAGAGAAGTATTTGTTTAGATGAGGAAATATTTTGCAAGTGGAATTGGGTTATATGTTTTTGTAAAAAGTTATGCCACTCACTTTTGGTGTATATATTCCTGGGAGGCAGCAATATATATAATTTTTTGTGCAATTCACCACTTTGACATCTGAAAAAGTTGTTTTCCTTTCTGTTTTGAAAATTTGGCTAAAATGGTGATAACTTAAATATTTATTTAACTGTAGAAGATCTTTGAGATGATATTAATAAATGATATGCAATTTAAAGCAATGTTGGCAAACCTACCCCAAGGTTAAGGTTGTGAATGTGGTATCAAGAAAACTCTCTCTCTCTCTCTATGTGTATTCAAATCGAAATAAATATTAATTTTATTATTATTGGCGAATGGATAATTCTTCAAGACTTTATACTATATGACAAAACAAATTCTGAAAGAAGATCAGATAAACATGATTTTTCACAAAGATTTTCTAATATTTCAAATGGAAGGTACAACTTTATGCATTTGGATGGCAGACTCTAGACTGAATTCCTAAGTACATATAATTTGATCATAGAATGCTTTTGCTTTGATGCTTTTTTTTTTCTTCAATAATTCAATCTTTGGTGTCATATCAAGAACATAATTGTAATGCTGATAGGCAGGCCCACACCTCGTGTTCAGGCCCACCAGCTTCAAGTCCAACCCATCTGATTAATGCGGCCCGATTAATCCGCGTCCGTTACCCGCTCTTGACGCAGCCCATTATGTTAACCCTAGCTATAAATAGCTAAGGGTGTTGAAACGAGAAGTTGCGCAGCTGATCTCTCTTCTTTCTCTCTTGATTCTACTCTTCTATTCTCTTTGTGAGATCTTGTGTAAATCATTGAGAGTGTGTTGATTGGTGCTTGTAATTGTTGAGTGTGGTTTTGTAGGCGCTGTGTGGGTGTGGTGTGTTGACTGTACATTTGGAGGTCTGAGCCTCATTTACATTCAATCAGATTCCATTTGTAATAATCGATCCTATCAGCGGTATCAGAGCGGGTTTTCATCACTACCTGACCACCTCCGCCTTAGACAACTTAGATCGCGAACGGGCGGTTGCTAAACCGTAACCCTAGATCTAAAGTTGTCGCCCATTCAGGTAAATACGAGGTTCAATTCTCCGAACCTCGCTCTGGTAAAGCGGCTATACCTCTTGTTTTTCAATTTTTAGATCTACGGACTGGTGCAGCTAGGTTTCGGATTTGCTTGCTGATAGATCTGGCGACTGGTGCAGTTAGGGCTCTGTGTTTTCAATCTACGTGCTCTTGCCAAACGTGTGTTTCTACCTGCTTGCTTTCGCTGTTTTTCAAACTGTAATTTTTTGAAATTGTTTGTTGTGTCTCTGATCTGCAAAGATTAGATTTTCAACCGTAATATACGGTTACTCTTCTTCCTTTTTATCTTAGACAGTAGCTAAGGTAACCCCCTGCGCCCAGGACTTGATCCTGCAATTGTGATCTGGGAAATCCCTTAGCAAGTTCATACTGTCAGATATCAACCCAAAAAGGGTTAATTTCTTTTTCTGTTATCAATGGCTTTAGTCTCCTCCAGTGGAATTGCCACTTTTAATGGAAAATCGATTTTAATTCGTGGAAAAAGAGAATGACCGCAATCTTGATTGAAAAACGTGTATCTGCTGCTATTACTCATACTTATGAAGCTGACTTATCTGAAAAGAAGAAAACTGAAATGAATGATCTTGCTTTGTCTTCTATTACCTTGAACTTATCTGATTCTGTGCTTAGGAAAGTTGAACATCTTTCTTCTGCTAAAGAAACATGGGATAGATTGAATGATCTGTATACTGAAACCTCCCTCCCCTCTAAAATTCAAGCTAGACATGCCTAAGGATATAGATTATTCAAGATACGGATCATTCAAGATACGAGATGGGATAGCTTGAATTTTAAAAAAAACTTCGCTAAAGAAACATGGGATAAATTGAATAATCCGTATATCCTTAGACATGTCTAAAATTTCAATCCGGCTTTGAGTATACCATGAAAGATGTTAGGTATGTACCTGAAGTCGCATGTAATCTTTTGTCTTTTTACAACCTTTAGAAAATGATGGTTTTGGTGGGAGTTGGGGGAATAGGTGGATGAAAGTTAAAAAGGGTTCTTTAGTAGTGTTTAAATCTAAAAGAACAAATTACTTGTATCCTTTTACTGCTGCCCCAGTAACTCCTGCTTCTAATGTGCATGTTTCATTTTCTGATAAGACTGTTTTGTGGCATAAAAGATTAGGACATGCCAGCTCTAAGAATCTGTCTAATCTAAGGAAAACTGTGTATTTGGTAAAGATAAATTGTCTCGATCCGCCATTTTGTGACTCTTGTGTGCTTGGTAAACAACATAAAGTCTCTTTTCCTGTCACTGTCTCATCTGATAGAATAATTTCTTCTGATATATTAGAATATATCCATGCTGATGTGTAGGGTCCTTCCAGTACTCCAACCCATAGTGGTTGTAGGTATTATTTGTCAATTATGGATGATTTTTCTAGGAAAACCTGGCCTTTTCTGTTAAAACACAAGTCTGAAGTGTTTCAAATGTTTTATGACTGGAAATTGAAAATTGAAAATCAAACAGGAAAAGAATTAAGGTTCTCAGGACTGATAATGGCCTTGAATTCTGCAATTTTCCATTTGATAACTTGCGTGTGAAGTCAGGTATTAGGAGACATAAAACTGTTCCTTATAATCCTCAACAAAATGGGGTAGTGGAAAGGATGAACATGACCCCGTTAGATAAGGTGAGATGTATGTTAGAAAGTTCAGGATTGTCTAAACCTTCTCGGTGTATAATGCTTTGGATCGCTACCTATTTAATCAATAGGTTACCTTCCAGTTCTCTTAAGGGTCAGTGCCCTGAATCTGTATTTACAGGAAAGCCATTAGATCTTTCTCACCTTAAAGTGTTTGATTGTGCTGCTTTTGTACATCATAAGGGTGATAAATTAGACCTTAGGTCTAAGAAGTGTGTTTTTCTTGGTTATCCAGAAGGGGTGAAGGGATATAGGCTCTGGGATAGGAGTCAACCAGGTTTTAAAGTTATTATCAGTAGGGATGTGGTCTTCAATGAATCTGAATTTCCTTGTCTACCTCTTTCTATCTCTCCTTCTGAAAATACTGACACTCCTCCTAAGGTGTAGCCTCAACCTACTGAGCCTGATACTGAACCTTCTGAGTCTGATGGTGAACCTTCTGAGTCTGATGCTGAACCTTCTGAGTCTAGTACTGAACGTACTGAGCCTGGTACTAAATCTTCTGAAGATCATGCTGAGTCTATTAATACTTCTGAGTCTTTATTTGGTGATACTGTACCCCCTGATTTATGTTGTCCAGAGATAGAACTAGGAGAAATATGCATGCTCCTTCTAAGTATGATGATTATCTGATGTATGCTCTAACTCTGTGTTAGTCTTTGGAAAATGAACCAACTTGCTATTCTGATGCAATACATTATGCCTCCTCTGATAAATGGATATCTGCTATGCAATCTGAAATGACTTCTTTGCATGTGAATAATACTTGGACTGTTGGGTGATGATTCAGTTCCCAGCAAAAGCACAAAATATTGGGAGATGATTCAGTCTTCTCAGTTGAGAACTAACTCAGCTGCCCCGTGCTCTCGAAAACTTCTTCAAGATTTGAAGATCCCAAAACCCTATCTTGATTCATGAACCATTCGAATTGTAACTTGTTCTCGTTTCTATCTCCGAGGTTTCGCACTCGGTAGAACACTCGCATCCGGTTCGGCGCTCAATTGATTACATGCCTCAAGCACTTAAGTAGAAGACTCAGCAATACTAGATTCAGTGAGGAGCAAAGATATCGAAAGGAGTCAGCTGGAACCGAACTCGGCAGAGTAGTTCACCGAACTCGGAGCCGATCTTCGGCAGAGCCAACTCGGCAGAGCATGCTACCAATCGGAGATCGGACTCAAGCAACGGCCAGACAGTCTTCTGTCTGTCAGATTCTCTAAAGTCAAATCAGCAGAGTCAATACGAGGAAGAGAGAAGTCAGCTTCAGATCTCCTTGAAGTCTGTTCTATCTCAACCACTTTTCTGAACCTCGACTAATGACAAGCAGCCACTTGTCCTATATCTGTTAAAGCTGCAAGTCAACAACTTTCCAGAAATGGAGGGAAAGGACACTGCTACCATACTTCGAAAGAGCCGTTAGCTACCCAAAAGAGAGAGACAAAGGATTGTCGTCTCCAACGGATCTATCCTAATCTCTGCTCTATAAATAGAGGGATAAAATCAAATTGAAGCTCACGAGAGAACGAGACCAACGAGAAACCTAGAACACTCAGAGCATTTCAGAAAGCAAATCATCAACGCTTAAGTCTTCCGCAAGAAGTTAGAAGAAACAATCTCAGGCGAAAGACTACATTTCTGCTCATAGGGAACCAAGCTGAATTAGAATCATACAGCCTCTAGTATCCAAGCGACTGAACACGAACCCAAAGCTTATACTTAGCCGTTCGTCGCTCTAGAAGCCACTTTCTTGTTCCCTATCCCTCTAACCTAAGCTCAGTCGTTTAAATCTATAGCTTAGACGAAGGAGTTCACTTCTGAACTGATCCTTATTGTAAAGGACTCCTTCACTGTTGGAGAGTTTTTTAAACACTTAGTTTGATACCTTGTAAACTGATACTTGCTCAGTATAAATCTCAAGACCAGTGTTTGTCCAGTGTACAAACCGACTGAGACTATCTCAGTATAATACATAGCCTCCTGATCTTTCGGGACAGTGGACGTAGGATTGTTGGATCCGAACCACTTTAAAAACGTTGTGTTCTGTGTTCTTTATTTTACTGTTGCTTTGATTTACTGTGCATACTGAAAATATCTTTTAAATCATTCAACTGAGTTTCAGCAAGCTTAATCGACTGCACTAATATACTGAAACTGTTTTGATAAAAACTTTTTCCTAACTCAACTGGATTTGGGCCTACACATTTCCGCACTACTGAACTCTATTATGAACGGTACTGAATTCTGACTCCAGTCAGCTAGCAGGCCTTAGTAGAGTCAGTCACTCTGCCACGCGATTCAGAATAGCTTATCTGGTCTGCTGAACTCGTTCAGTACGACACTCTCCTGAAGAGGAATGTTCACGTTTTAAGTTGAGAAATCGGTTTTCAGGTGTATTCACTCTCCCCCCCCCCCCCTCTACACCTGAACGTGCTCTCGGGACCAACATGGACCCTTGTTCCTAAGTCTGCTTCCTGTTCTCTGGTGGATTGTAAGTGGCTTTTCAAACTCAAGCATGAACCTAGGTCTCTTAGATACAAAGCTAGGTTAGTTGCTAAGGGGTTTACTCAAAAAAAGGGGGTAGATTACTCAGAAATCTTTGCTCCTGTTGTTAAGTTGACTACTGTGCGCATTATGCTGTCTTTAGTTACTCATTTTAACTTGGAACTGAAACAAATGGATGTAACAACTGCATTTCTTCATGGTGATTTAGATAAACAGATTTATATGAAACAACTTGAAGGCTTTATAGATCCTGCTAAACCTAATCATGTGTGTTTGCTGAAAAAGGCTTTATATGGTTTAAAGCAATCTCCTAGGCAGTGGAACAAGAAATTTGATCAATGTATGCTTTCTCTGAATTTTACAAAGAGTTCATTTGATCACTGCCTCTACTATACTAAATCTGCATCTGTTCCTGTCTACTTATTGATATATGTGGATGATATGCTGATTGCTAGTCCTTGTGTGAAATCTGTCAAACATGTTCAGAAATGACTAAGTGATAATTTTGAGATGAAAGACTTAGGGGATGCCAAAAAGATACTAGGGATGAGTATTACTAGAGATAGAAAACTTGGCACTCTTATTCTGAACTAGATTTCTTATGTGGATAAAATTTTGAGTAAATTTGCTATGTCTGCTGCAAAACCTGTTAGTGTGCCTCTTGCTTCACATGTGGTGTTAAGTAAGGATCAGTCTCCCAAAACTGATTCTGAAATTCTGATATGCAAAAGGTTCCTTATGCTAATGCTATAGGATCTGTCATGTATCTTATGGTTAGTACCAGACCTGATATTGCCTATGCTGTGAGTTACTTGAGCAGATATATGTCAAATCCCGGTATGCCTCATTGGAATACTGTAAAGTGGCTAGGGTTAAAGTTTTCAAAATGTTCTAAAGGAACAAAACTGACTGGTTATGTTGATTCCAACTATGCAAATGATAGAGATAATAGGAAGTCTACAATCATATGTGTTTACTTTCTGTGGTTCTTGTATAAGTTGGAAATCTCAGTTACAGCCTATTGTTCCATTATCTGCTACAAAAGCTGAGTATGTTGCTGCTGCTGAAGCATTGAAAGAAGCTGTTTGGCTGAAAGGCCTCCTGTCTGAACTTAATTATCTGAATAATTCTGTTACACTATTCTCTAACAGTCAGTCTGCTATTCAGTTGTGTAAAAATCATGTGTTTCATGATCGTACAAAACATATTGATGTTAGGTTTCATTTTATACGGATATAGTTGAAAAATGGATTATCATGCTTGATAAGATTCATACAGATTTGAATCCTGCTGATATGGGTACTAAGTGTCTAAGTGCAGAAAAATTAAACACTTGTCTCAAGATACTTAATCTTGACTTAAGGTAAATATCAGTTTATCTGTATGTTTCTCTCCTTCTCTCCTACCGCTTGTGTTTGTTTTGGGTGCAGGAAATAAGCTGCAAGGATGTGGAGGGGGGGGGATGATGACAAATAAGATCCAAGTACAAGTCTTCCTTCAGTTTTGAAGGCACACCACAGTTCGGCCTAAGGTGGAGTATGTAATGCTGATAGGCCGGCCCACACCTCGTGTCCAGGCCCACTAGCTTCAAGTCCAGCCCATCTGATTAATGTTGCCTGATTAATCCGCGTCTGTTACCCGCTCTTGACGCAAACCGTTATGTTAACCCTAGCTATAAATAGCTAAAGGTGTTGAAACGAGAAGCTACGCATCTGGTCTCTCTTCTTTCGCTCTTGATTCTAGTCTTCTATTCTCTTTGTGAGATCTTGTGTAAATCATTGAGAGTGTGTCGATTGGTGCTTGTAATTGTTGAGTGTGGTTCTGTTGGCGCTGTGTGGGTGTGGTGTGTTGACTGTACATTTGGAGATCTGAGCCTCATTTACATTCAATCAGATTCCATTTATAATAATCGATCCTACCAATAATTAAGTTAGAAATTTAAATATCCTTTCTAACATTGAAATTCATACCTAAAAATCCACAATCGCAATTGCTCTTACATAATAGTCCGCAAATCACAAAGAAAAATCCATCATATACCATAAACTTGATCTATATAATATAAGTGTTGATGTGATTATATGTTCTTCTAGATTATTAACCTAATGAGGTTGTTAGCAATTAAATCAGTGTGATAAAGGCAAAGAAAAGGACATTATTACTGTTACTTTCTTTGTCACCTCCAATTAAATCTTTGTATCTTATTTTTTATTCCAGAAAATAATGATCAAAGGCAAATGATTTTCTCAATATTGTGCAATATATGAAGTCTAACAACTGCAATCGATTAGTCAAAAAAGGAGAGAATTTTGTTAAAGATTAATGATAGCAATGATGATAGAAATTGTCCTCATTTATCAGTGAAGAAGGCCCTGCACCGTGTTCACTGCATCAAATTAAATCTGTCATTTGATAAATTACCGTTAAGAAAAGACCTCCAAATATTTCGTTCGTTGAACAACTTAAGTATAAGCTCTTATTTAAGTAAAAAACTGTTACTATTAGTTTATGAAAATAAATGAAGATATCTATGTAAGAGTTTATTTTTTTTAGCATAACCTCAAATAATTAACGATTGATAAATTCTCCCAAACAAGACCAAAATCATGTAGGAAGGACTTGACTTGAGTGTGCTTACTTTACCCTACACATAATCTACTCTACCATTTGATTCACTAATGAGATTAGGGAAGTTGATCTGTAATAAATTGAAGGCTCGCTCAATTTCCATGATAGGAAAATCTACTGTTACTATCGAGATATGCGTTGGCAAAGCTCTCTCTTGTATATTGACATGCAAACTACTAAATTATCTCAATTGGACAAACTAATACCACCCTTCTTAGAGAAGAGGTGGGACGCAACAAGGAAATTTAGTTAGTGATTTTTCTTATTTATATTTATAAGGCTAAATTAAGTGTGGTCACATAATGATTAGATAAAAGACTAAGACACGTAAGGAGTTAATGAGGGGCCTCAAAGATGGGATAGGAATATCAGAAATTAATATGGTGAACACTTTCTTTAGTACAAATCATATTGTCTCTACTTCCTTTCTCATGCTCAAAACACAAAAATAACACTGAACACTATTTTATTTTTTCAACCAAAAAAAAAAAAAAAAAAACAAATAAAAAGTTGCACACAATTATATTTGTTTAAATCATTTGTATCAGACTGAAATAATATAGATATAGAACTAAGTAAAAGTGCATTATTTTTCAAGAAATTTGTTGCCTTACTTGGAAGTCTTCCTCTTATATTGTGGGACTGAAAACGGCATATTTTTTCATTATCTATCTATATGTATAGAGAGAGAGAGAGGGAGAGTGTGAGAGTGTGACATTTGATCACCTGAACTTTTAGTCCAGATATTGGTAAATTGATGTTATCTGAGCTGCATCTGGCCATTTTCATAACAAGATTAATATAGGTAGTGATTTTTTTTTAAAAACTATTTAATAATATAATAAGAAATTAATCTTTCTGTAGTGTTGCAAATCAGGGAGTACGTTAATTACTTTATTGTAATGATTAGATGATCTCAAGATTTAGCTAAAATTTAGAATTAATTATGGTTGTTAAGATATAATTATTTAAAGTTAATCTGAAGCTGGCGTCAACTAACTAATAATCCAGTAAATCCTGAATTAACACCTCTGGTTGATTTGGTATTGTTAGGTTTGCTGGGTTGATTGGATCTCTTGCTCCCAACTTATGCGACTCGGTTTATCTCTTTCGCGTGTGTGATTGAAGATTGTTTGTTGAGAAGCAAACAGCAATGGCTGGCAAGTAGGTAGCATAAACAGTAAGAATGAAAGTGGAACATAAAGAGTAAGAATGAAAGTGGAACGAGACAGCATCATTAAAGTAAAAGAAATCGATATTGCTCACCCCTTCTCTTTTTCTTTATTTTCCTGCAATTTGGTCAACTAATACTATGACATTACAATTTGGTCAACTCTTGGGCTGCCCATCCTTTAAGTTGTAATACTAATAATTGTTGCACTCGAGAGATTTAGACAAAAAAAGAAAAAAAAGAAAATGGTTGGCAAATACGGATTGGATGGTTATCAATTTCTTGCACGTTGGGTAGTTTTTAAGTGAATAATTTTTAGTTTTAAATGACAAAAAAGCATCGATGACTATTTTCTGATATTCGACCCAAAAGACTTGTACCCCAACTTATAAGCTTCCCGTGAACAAACCTTTAGTTACTATAATTAGGGACCATTTATAATTTTGAATTAGAAGTGAAATCTGTAATTTTAGAGAAATAGGGAGGAGGGATTTGCATAGGTTGAATAATATTTTTTTCTTAAAACACAAAAAATTAAAATTCTACATGATTCTCTTCGGGGACCGGCCATGGTTAGAATAATTATCTATATCACATTATATACTTTTTACATTAATGAATTAATAATATGAACAAAGTAGTCCTTAATTAGATACCTTGTGAGTTTGCTACCTAGAAGTGTACTGATAATGTATAATTTAATTGATATTCTCACTTAGAGCATTTCCAACCATACTGCAAAACTCATTTTGCAGTAGAGGAGTTGCTTCAACCATACACCAAATCCTACTGCAAAAATTAAATAAAATGAGTTTGTGAACAGTGAATACTCATAAATGAGTTTATATTGTTCAAGACTCATTGGACCATTCTGCAAAACTCTTTATTTGTTTTTCAGTCCCTTGACTAATTACCTTGTGTTTTTCTGGTTCACTTGGCAGCGAATGAAATGGAAGAAATGCCGATGAAGAAGATGAGGAAATGAGAGGAAGAAGACCGTCACCGCCGCTTGTCTCTTTAATTTAATTGACCTAATTTAAAATCTTGTACACTTGTCAAACATATATATTTAATAATTGGGCTGGACTTAATTTTTTTTAATTTAAGAAAAGAAATGAGCTTTGTTATTAAATGTAATAAACTATTTATCATTCTCATCTTCTAGTTCCTCTTCGTATAAATAAATCAATGTAAGAATTATAGAATACAATAAGCATGCATTATTAAGAAAGTAATTTGACAATTATATAATTTTAAATTGTACAAAACATTACACTTGATATTAATACCAAACATATTACATTACAACACAAAGTAAACATCATTGAAATTACAATACAAGATTTCCTAGGAAATTTCAGAAAAACGTAATTAGAACAAAGACACAACATACTACAATATGCAGAATGAAAACACGTGAGAAACGAGGAAATTACCACAAGCAACGATAATTTAATCTAATATGGGGGTAAATCGGGATTAGTAGTTCCCATATTATTGAAATATGTAGAAAATCCACCAGTTGCATAAGGATCCGGTTCACCTCGTTCTTCAGCTCTTTGTTGTATAATACGTGCTTGTTCTGCTGCCACATGAGCACGAACAAGGGGATCCTCTATGGATCTCAAGTTGCGTAGTAAAATTTTATTTTCATCCCTCTTCTCCTTTAGCGCGCGATTCTTCTGTTGGCTCTCCAAATGACGTTCAATAAATGAATTTGTTTTCTTCAAGTCAACTTCAAGCTTGTCAATTTTTTGTTGCATAGCTGCACGCTTAGATGATGAATAACACCATGAGATTTTTTCTTTGCTTCAAGCTTGTCAATTCTTTGTTCCAAATTATATTTTGTATGAGATTTTATTAATGATTTGAAAGTTAAGTGGGTCAATGAATAAATTTATAAAGATATGTAAGAGAAATTGAAAATGTGTATTCAAAAGAATATATAGAGAATATTCTTTTGAGTTTGAGTTTGATGGTTGAAATTAAATTACTATTTGGAGTGACGGATACTGGAAAATGAGTTTGGGTTTGATGAAATGGTTGGAGATGCCCTTATGTGTAAATAATTGATTTAGTGTTGATTTAATGTTAATCCTTATTAGAGTAGATTTAACGACTTGTCTTTGTTTCTTTTAGACTGGAGATTAAGATGAATAAGTGGTTGTATGTAGATGAGTGGGTGATTGTGTGTAAAAAGACAGGTCCCACAAAGAAAAAATGGGAGTTTGTGTAGTAATTATTTTTAATTTTAGGAAACAAAACAAGTCGAGCGGAACGATCCGAAAATGAATACAAGATGTAGAAGATTAGTCTCATTCTCTTATCATGGAATGACCCGTTTTCTGTACTTTATTTGAATTTTAAAATGGGCTCAAGTATTTTGTTAGTACAGGCAACAATCAAGCCCCAAAAAGTGAAAAAACACATAGTCGCTATGAATTTCCATCCAATCATTTTTTTTTATCGTGAATTAAAGAAAAACTTGCCAAACGCAACATGAGCCAACTTGGTCAGGTTTAGACAAGTCTGGTCATCGAACTCATTGTCTCTTTCCGGGCTACAGCGTTGGCCCGCGGCAGCGGCTTTCCATCGACAAACGAAGTGAACAGAACGAGCGATCTCTCCGGTTGAGAAAACGGTGCTTCGTGGGACGCTCCTCGTATCGTTGCAAACGACAGAAAGTCGCCGTAGACTTGTGTCCATCCACCCACCTGCAGTTCCAAAAATCAAGATTTATAGATTGAATTTTTAAGACATTCGTTCGTTCAACTCCGAACCTGTCTCCCTTGGAACCAAACACCGTACGGCTGTGTTGTGTTCAATCCCAGTCCTTTAGCCAGAGTAGTAACTAGAGTCCGAGTCCCGGTTAGTGGGAGAATAGAATCTTGATCACCACTACAACAACACAATTTTCTTGCAATAAGTTCACCATGTATCAAACATAACTACAATTCAGAGTTTGAAATTCTTCTTCTTAACTATTGACCCTCAAATTCTTTATCAAACTCCAATTAAATATAACACTTGTTCCGATGGTGAGAGCTTTAATTACCTGTAAACTAATACACGAACACCAGACTGCACGAGCTTACCCACAACGCCAATGGTTGGAATCTCTAGATCTTGCATCTTATATTGCAGAATTCTGCAATAAAGTTGGAATCATGTGACAAAATCGAAAGTGAAGATAGATAAGATTCATAATGTTGAGTGTGTGTGAAATAACTCGCTGCAGACGCCCCATGAGCTGACATTGACGAGGCAAGCATGAAATGCTTTCTGCACATCTTTCCTATTCAAGTACGCCACCGTTTCATCCTCAACGCAAACATTCACTTTAGGCTCATCTTGCTGAACAAGAACACAAAACACGTTATACTTATAAGCAGCAGAGCAAGATGGATAGAGTTGGAGAGAGTGCTCACTAATTGATTCAGAAGTTGGGATTGCAGCTGAACAGACGACAAACAGACGTCGAGAGTAACATCGTAGTCATCAATAAAGAGGCTGATCTCCGAGGAGACCAGAGTTATGACGCGGCTGCAGACGGGCGTGAGGCCTCCGGAGGCAGATTGCCTTCTGATCTCCGAGTAGTTGCATGCATATGTGAATTCCGAATACGCAGCATCCGAGATAAGCCCATGAGACCATAAATACTCTGCCCTCGAGTTGAAATCCGTGTTGAATTCTAGAAGAGGATTCCCAATCTGAAATAATATCATCATAAGAACAAGGTAATAATAGCATTAATTTGCTTGATGAATTTACTCACGGCGATTCCTTTGAGATTGATCTTGGCTTTGGATTCAAGAATGAGATTTGCTAGTTGTGGAACGTAATGCCCTAAATATTTAACAACCAAGATTCTTCAGATTAAGCCTGAACAAGAAAGAGAAACATTAACATTTAAACATACCACCATAACTCTCTCCGGATATGTAAAACTCTCTGTTCTTGAATTCTGGGAATCTCTCCAACCAGTTCTCGAGGAAAACAAGGTTGTCTCTTGCTGAACAAACAATCAATCTTTACAGTTATGATAAGTTAAGTCTTTGAAATAAATGTGGTATGTTTCAATGTGGGACCTGTCATTTCATCGTTCACGGATTCATAGAAAGATTTGTTGGAAGAGTAAGAGAAACCAACTCCGGCAGGAGATTCCAAGTACAACATGTTTGCCACTGTAAAAATGATAAAATATTACAGTAATTATTTGCATTAAAGTGGTGAAAAAGAGCGTCGAACCTTTGTTCCAGCTGTAGTCATTCTTAACCAAAACATTCCCACTGGGTTGAAAAGGGCCATGCTCGCTAAAAGCTCCCGTTCCAATCGATGAACAACCCGGCCCTGCACAATTTATACCACCATGATTTATGCTTTGAATAGAAAGAATGGTGATAAACTAAACACATTACACATAAACATACCTCCATTCAACCAGAGAACAAGAGGCTTGGAAGCAGGCGCAGTTTCTGCCTCAACGAAGTAGTAAAAATAAGATCTTTGCTGCTTTTCATCAACGGTAATGTAGCCGGAGTATTGCCGGAAGTTGACCGCCGGTTGACCGGGAAGACTAGCTATTTCATCAGTTTTCTTCTGGGATTTTGTTTCGGATACGGATATCATCAGCACACAGATTACAACAAAGATTGAATATCGCTTCGACGCCATTACTCCCTCTCTGTTGTGTGTGTTTGTGAGAGAGAGAGAGAGAAGGGAGTTAGAGTAGATATGTTCTAATCTACTTCTTGACTGTTTAATTAAGCATTTTGAAAGTGTGTGCTAGATTAAATATCTCAGAGTCTATACTACAAAAGTCTTATCTATGTGAATATTAAGTATTTTATTTTTAAATTTTTATTATTTTTACATTTTTAAATAGGAAAATGACAACTAATAATAGTTTTTTCATTAATGTAAACATGCTTAAATTAGTAATTTAAATTTAGAAAATGACAACTAATAATAGTTTTTTTCATTAATGTAAACATACTTAAATTAATAATTTAAATTTAGAAAATTAATGAATGCAAAAAATAATCAATATCATTAGAAAATTGATGCATTTACTTTAATTTATACATATTTGTAAATATACGAAACAAACAATTGACAATTTAATTTGGCTTGCTTATTTGGATTGTTTAACAATATAGTATCTATTAAGTTTTTATCATAAAAAATAATTATTTTTTAAGCCAAAAGAGAAAAAGTCTTTTCTTGAATAAACACTTTTTTCAAATAAATTTAAAATAGATTTTGTTCATTTTGACTCCTTAGAAAAGAAAAAAAATACATGTCAGTTAATGACATTTTGAAAAAAAAACTTTTAATTGAATATAAATTAAGTTTATGGAAATGTTTTAATTAAGTTATATATATATATATAGGGTGTGGATCTAGGGAGATCCAACACTCAAAAGAGATACGAGAACCGATCTTAAGCGTTGATCGGTCCTAATCTAATGGACAATATCAATCCCTTCTTTCTTTTAAAAAAAAAATTCAGAAAAGGGCAAAATGGGCATAGACGAGAATCATATTTTGGGCGCTAGATAACATTTCCACAACCCAGAAACATTTCAAAAAAATTTCGTTCGTGCTCGACGGTTCCTTCCCATTCGAAAACATAGAAGAGCGAGATAATCTTCCATCGAGTCACTACTCCAAAACTTCCCTCTACAACCGCCGTATACAGAGAATGTGAAATACCCACTTCTCCTCCATAAACGACGAGCGTTCTGAACTAGTTTTCCGCCATAACCGCCGACCGAGAAGAACCGACATAAATCGAGTAAGAAATTGAAGAATTAGAGTCGTTTGCAGTCGATTAGACGAGTATTCAGGTTTGTTTTACCGATTGTTTACTGAAATTATGAAATCCATGGATTATTGGTTGTTATGGAGATATGATTGTTAATGTGAATGAAACCCTATGAGAACGAAATGAGATTGTTGAATATGGGACGGTACGAAATCGTTATTTGAAGTAATTAAGTAACGTTTATGCAAATTCTGAAACCTTAAACAATTGATGCTGATATATTGTTTGGACCCTGTTCTTTGCTTGTTTTCATTGATAATTTCATGCTGATGGGAATGTAATCGGGTTGTTAATTTGGTTTTGTTGATTTCAGGCCTCCAATATTAAATATCGCATTCCCCTTGCAACGGTCATAGTATGGACGCAGGTATTCAATTTTCTGCATTATTAGGTGTAATATTTTCATACTATGTTTGTGTCTCATCATATTATTGCTATGATAATATGAGCATATATTTTGTGTATATTTGCATAAACTATGCATTGCATAAGCACGAAAATATACAAATTGTTGATGTGTGCATAAAATTTATCTAGTTTGCGGTCATATTGAATCACTTTCCTATATATGCATAAAGTATATACCATGTAAGAATAATTATTTATTGTATAAGCATAAACATATTTAACTTGGAATTACAATATTTTGTGTATGAATTGCGATTAGTTAAGCATAAAAATATAACTTTGTGTGCATGAAATCTGTTTGTTGAATGCATAAAATCCATGAGTCATGTTCATAATAAAAAACTTGGTATTGCATAAAATCTGTTTTATGTATGCATAAACTACGTTATTAATGTGCATAAAATATGTTATAATTGCAGGCGGTACTAGCGGGTAACAGATCGCAAGTTATGGATTCAGGTAAAGAAATGCGAGCCAGAAATGATCATTCCGGTGTGGGGAAATAGATCGAAAGTTATGGATTCAGGTAATATTTAATATGCATAAAATAAAAACACTGTGTGCATGAATTAAGAGAATGGTCAGCATAAATATATTTGCGAGAATACTACTTGATAATTAGGAATGATTTCTTGCAGGAGTTTATTTGATGAGACACGTGGAGACTTTCAAGGGTGATTTAATCAACTGGGACACGGGATTTCTAAGGAAAGGTGTCAAACAGATAAAGCTTTTGAGGATGCGGTATTGTTTGAGCATAATTAATTTTGATGACAACAAAATGAAGGAGACGGTTGAACTAGAGGCGGTTGGACATGCCGATGAGAATGAACTTGATTCAAAAGAATGTCTCAAAGAATTGCTTGATAGTTAGAATGTTGGATTGTGCGACTCTTTCGTTTGGATAATTTCGTAGGATAAACTTAGTCATTTGGATGGTCTTTATGTTTTTTTAAGGATTAGGTATTGGAAGCAATGTAGTGAAAAACATCTTTTGTTATATTAAAGTATTCTAAGTAATGCATTCATAATTCGATCATATGCCAAAAACATTTGAGGAGTATGCAGATATGTATACAATCTTGTAGGGAAAAAACGTATATGCACAAAAAATACATAACATAAGCATAACAATACAATACGATATGCATGAAATATAAAACCTTAACATATATAGATAAGCATGAAGTCATAAACCAAAAGCATGAAACATCAATTGGGTATGCATGATATATAAAACCTTGAACATAATCAGTACCATAAAGGTTGAACTTGAGAGATCAAGTATATATGCATGAAAATCATAAAACATAAGCATAAAAAATAACGGTGGCATGCATGAAAAAAATATAACATGAAGTAAACCGATTAAGTTAATACAAATTAGTCCAAATAATGAAAATGGTTCAGTGCCTAGGTCTCTACTAAGTTCTGCATAAAAACTTAAGAGGAATCTTCTACATCCTTAACGTTAGGGCAGTTTCTTGAATCATGATGTCCCATCTGATTGCATTTCCGACACATCCTCTGAGGCTTCAACTTAGCACGCAATGCCATCTCCTTCCTAGACTGTATGCATGAATATGTGACAGTATCAACATAAACTAACAAATACATATGCATGAACATTGTACTTACGTATGCAAAAAATATAATAGTGAATCTACAACATAAAAACCAATACTAAATCGATACATACATCTCATAAATAAACAAGAGAAACCATAATCACTTGGAAAAAGGACTACTACCGTAAAAATCGAAAAAAATGTACGAAAAAAATATGAAATGACATGAGCTTCAAGAATTTGAACCCAACAGAGCATTCTTCACATATTGAACTACAAATTTTCGAAAACCATAACTAATTCTTGATGTTCTGCAAATTCTGTAAAAATTCGAAAATAGTGCATAAATCAATCTTCAAAATCGGCAATAATCGGGATAAATAGACAAGGAAAACGAGCTTAAATGACTCAAGAAACATAGAATTTCGAAGCCCACCGCAAATAATCAACTTCCAAGACTTCGATTTGAAGAAAAGATGGACGACGAACTCGTGAGTTGTAGGGAGAGGAGAACGAAAATGAAAGAGAGAAATGTATGAAACACGATTCTTGGAGGAGGAGTAGGGTAAAAGGAAAATAGAAGTTTACATAATTGCCCTTAATGAACCTATTTTTTCCTTTTTTGCTTTAATTTTAAATGCTTTTGGGGATAAAATGAGAGCCTTAGATTTGCGAAATGGAGGGCCGAGATCGGTTCTCGTATCTCTTTTAAGATTTGGATCTCATAATATCCTTTCCCTATATATATATATATATATATATATATATATATATATATATATATATATATATAGGGAAAGGATATTATGAGATCCAAATCTTAAAAGAGATACGAGAACTGATCTTGTCCATCCATTTCGAAAATCTAAGGCTCTCATTTTATCCCCAAAAGTATTTAAATTTAAAGCAAAAAAGGAATAATTAGTGTTGGGTGATGATTCTACCCTCAGCAGTATCGTTTAATAGTGGGAAATGATTCAGTCTTCTATGTTGTCAGACAGTCAGTAGCCCTGTGCTCTGAATGTATTTATGAAGATTTGAAGATCCCAAAACCCTATTTTGATTGGTGAACCTTTTCGTTGTATTTGTTTTGTCTCTGAGGATTCAGACTCAGCAGACTCTCTGCTCTGGTTCAGGCATTCAGTAGACTATCCGCCTCAGCACCAGAAGTAGAAGACTCAGTAAATACTGGACTCAGTATGAGCAGTATACTGAAAGGAGGCAGTGGAACTGAACTCAGCAGTAGTAGTTCACTGCACTCAGAGCTGATATTCAGTAGAGCCGACTCAGCATGAGCAAGCCACTGAACAAAGATCAGTTTCAGCAATGGACATACAGTTCCAACTGTCTGAATCTTTGAAGTCACTTTTCAGCAGAGTCAATACGAGGAAGAGAGAAGTCAGCTTCAGATCTCCTTGAAGTTTGTTCTGTCTCAACCACTTTCTGAACCCCGACCAATGACAAGCAGGCACGTAACCTATATCTACTTAAAGCTGCAAGTCAACAACTTTCCAGAAAAGGAGGGAAATGACACTGCCACCAACTTCAAAAGAGCCGTTAGCTACCCAAAAGAGAGAGACAAAGAATCGTCGTCTCCAACAGATCTATCCTAATCTCTTCTCTATAAATAGAGGGATAAATTGAAATTTGAAGCTCACGAGCACACAAGCGAACAAGCCAACAAGCGAATACAAGCGAATCACAAGAACACTGAGCATTCAAACGAGCTAATCCGAAAAGCCTAAGTCTTCGGCAAGAAGTTCGAAGATTCTATCTCTGGCGAAAGACTACATTCCAGCTCTTAGGGAACCAAGCTAAATTGATTCATTCAGCCTCTAGTATCCAAACGACGATACACGAACCCAAAGCTATACTCAGCTATTTCTAGAAGCCACCTTCTCGTTCCCTATCCCTCTAACCTAAGCTCAAAAGCATAAATCCATAGCTTAGACGAAGGAGTTCATCTTTGAACTAATCCTTATTGTAAAAGGACTCCTTCACAGTTGGAGAGTTTTTCAAACACTCAGTTTGATAACCTTGTAAACTGAGACTTCCTCAGTATAAATTCCAAGACCAGTGTTTGTCCAGTGTACAAACCGACTGAGACTACCTCAGTATAATAAATAGCTTCCTGATCTTTCGGGACAGTGGACGTAGGATTTTTGTGTCCGAACCACTTTAAAAATCTCTGTGTCGTGTGTTCTGTCTTTTAACTGTTGCATTGATTTACTGTTCATACTGAAAATCCTCTTTAAATCATTCAACTGTGTTTCAGTAAACTTAAGAGATTGCACTAATCAACTGAAACTGTTTTCGATAAAAACGTTTTCTAACTCAACTGAATTGGGCCTACACTATTCCGCACCACTGAATTCTATCTGTAAGATACTGAATTCTGACACTCAGTCAGCTAGCAGATCTCAGTAGAGTCAGTCACTCTGCCAACACGATTCCGAACAACTTATCTGGTCTGCTGAACCTGTTCAGTACGACATCATCCTGAAAAGGACTGTTCGTGTTTAAGTTGAGAAAATCGGTTTCAGGTGTATTCACCCCCCCTCTACACCTGAACGTGCTCTCGGGACCAACAATTGGTATCAGAGCTGGAGTTCTATAAGACTCTTGTTATTCTGAAACTGGTCTACTTGAACAGATCCGGAAAACGTTTTCACTGCATATCATTCTTCATACATATCATTATTTATCATGTCTGATATGTCAGGTATAAGGATGGTACCCATGTTCTCAGTAGAGAACTATGGAGTATGGCGGGTCAGAATGGAGGCTCATCTGACCTCCCTCCACGACAGCATGACAGAGGTTCTAGAGGAAGGACCTATCGTTCCCATGATCGATAGCGTCGTAGCTCAGGATCCAGCAACCGGAGGTGGAATGGTGATCGGGAAGAAGATTCCCAAGGATAGAAGTCTCTTCACCCCAGAGGAGAAGAAGCTTCACAACTTAGACCGCGTCGCCAGAAACGCCATACTGACCACCTTGAGCGATTCCTATCTCGGGAGAGTTCAGGACTGCAAGTCCGCAAAGGAACTCTGGGATGCTCTAGCGCTACTGAGTCGGGGGACTCAGAAGATCAAAGCTAATAAACTTGCGCTAGAACTCCAAAAGCTGGAGAGACTGTATGTCATGCCTTGTGACACCATTGAAGATTTCAACGTCAGATTTACGAATCTGATGAACTCGATCAATGGGCTGGGAAAGACATTCTCCAACCGAGAAATGAATCTCAAAATCTTGAGGGCACTGCCAGACGAACACTGGACTCCTTTTGCTACTTTATTACGCCATTCTGACTTAGATATTGTGTTGGGTGATGATTCAATCCTCAGCATGATCATACTTGTGGGAAATGACTCTATCTTCTATACTGAATCACACTCAGTAGCCTCGTGCTCTGAACTGTTGAGAAGATTTGAAGATCCCAAAACCCTATCTGATTGGTGAACCATTCCTTTGTATTCGTATTTGTCTCACGAGGTTTCGCACTCGGTAAGCACTCTGCTACGGTCAAGGCGCTCGGCAGCTCATCGGCCTCAGCACGGTGTAGAAGACTCGGTGAATCTTGGACTCAGCGACGACGATATGCGAGAGAGTCGGTTGAACCGGACTCGCAAGAGTAGTTCCTTGGACTCGAGCCGATCATCGATAGACTTATCTCGGCAGGTCTATCTACCGAATACAAGGTCGGACTCAAGAACGGCAGATAGTCTTCAGGATGTCAGAATCTTTTGAAAGACAATCAGCATTGTCATGTACGAGGAAGAGAGAAGTCAGCTTCAATCTGTCTCGAAGTTTGTCTTTGTCTCAACCACTCCATCCACCTCAACGAATGACAAGCATACACGTGTCTTCTCACCGCTAAAGCTGCAGTCAACCTTTTACCTAAAAAGGTGGGAAAGTACACCTTGTTACCTACACCAAAAGAGCCGTTTGCTACCAAAAAGAGAGAGAGAGAAGAAGATCGTCTCCAACGGATCTATTTTCAATCTCTGCTCTATAAATAGAGGGATCATTTAAGATTTGAAGAGAATGCGCGCACCTAGAACACGAGAGAGCATTCAAACGAGCAAAATTAACGACTAAGTCTTCCGCAAGAATCAACCGATTTATCTCCGCGAAAGACTACATCCAGGCTCAAAAGGAACCAAGCCGAACCGACATAAGCTTCTAGTATCCAAGCGACCGACACGAACCTATAGCTAAACCCTCAGTTGTTCGTCGCTCTAGATAGCTGCATTCTCGTTCCTTATCCCTCTAACCCTAAGCTCACTTGTTATATCCATAGCTTAGACGAAGGAGTTCACATTTGAACCCAATCCTTATTGTATAAGGACTCCTTCACTCGTTGGAGAAGTTTGTCAAACACTTTAAGTTTGATAGTGTTGTAAACCGAGACTTGGATCGATATAAAAACCAAGACGCGGCTTTGCCCAAGTGTGCAAGGCGACCGAGACTAACTCGGGATAATAAATAGCCTCCCGATCATTCGGGACACAGTGGACGTAGGATTTGAGCGATATCCGAACCACTTTAAAAATCCCGTGTCTCTTATGCTTTCTTAACTGTTGCATTGATTTTACTATTCATACCGAACATCATATTTAAAATCAATCAACCTGTCTCAAAGATACCTGAACTTCTTATCTACCGAACCGAGACTTGCATAAAACGTTTTCCTCATTAAAACCGATTTGGGCCTACACTATTCCGCGCACCGAACTCTTACCGTAGATACCGAATTCGACCTAGTCGGTTAGCGGATCTCAAATGAGTCAAGATTTATTAGCCTTTAACTCGATTCGGAACAGGTTGTGCGGTTGCCCTTTGAACTGCTTCGATCGGACACCATCCCGAATAGGACTGTTCGAGTTCGAAGTTGAGAAATCGAATCAGGTGTATTCACCCCCCCTCTACACCTGACCGTACTCTCGGGACCAACAATTGGTATCAGAGCGGGAGTTCTTTGACTCTTGTTATCTTTGAGACTGGTCTATTCGAACGGATCCGAGGGAAAACATTTTCACTGCATATCACTCTACATTCATATCTATATTCTTCATGGCTGATATGTCAGGTATAAGGATGGTACCCATGTTCTCGGTGGAGAATTATGGAGTATGGCGAGTCAGAATGGAAGCACATCTCGACATCCCTCCATGACGGTAGATGACCAAGTGCTTGAAGATGGACCTATCGTTCCCATGATCGAGAGTGTCGTAACTCAGGACCAAGCTCAAGGAGGAGGAATGGTGACCGGGAAGAAGATTCCCAAAGACAGAAGTCTCTTCACTCCTGAGGAGAAGAAGCTTCACAACTTAGACCGTGTTGCCAGAAACGCTATACTGACCACCCTTAGTGATTCTTATCTTGGTAGGGTTCGGGAATGCAAGACCGCAAAAGAACTCCGGGACGCTCTAGCGCTACCGAGTCGAGGGACTCGAGAAGATTAAAGCGAATAAACTAGCGCCGGAACACCAAAAGCCGGAAAGCTTGTCTCTCATGCCCGGTGACAAAATTGAAGATCGAACGTCGATTTACCAATCGATGAACTCTATCAACGGGTGGGAAAGACATTCGAAGAATCGAGAGATGAATCGAAGATTCTAAGGGCACCGCCGGATGGACACTCGGACACCTTTTGCCACTCTATTGCGACATTCGACTTAGAAGCCGTGTCTCCCGACCATATCTTTTCGGACTTACGAGCGGAGGAGTTTGAGTTCGACAGACCTCAAAGAAAGCAGAGAGCTGAAGCTGACACAAAAATCGACCATGCTTTCAAAGCATCAGTCAGCACAACATCTCCAGCAACGAGCAAAACGACGAGTAAGACTGAACCTTCACTCAATGATCTACAAGAAGGAAGTCTCGCTCAGAAGTATGCGCTGCTCGCTGTAAAGTATCAGAAGGAGAAGGAGCGACGCAGAAAAGTGACTAAAGCCTATCGGGAAACGAAAGGTAAGTCAAATTATATGTCGAAACACACTCCTGACTCACAATCTTCTGAATACAGAAAGAAAGATGACTCAGAACCATCAAAGAATAGCGAAAGCAAAGAAGAAAGAGTCATTGCTTGTTACAACCGCAAGAAGCCGGGACATTATCGGTATGATTGTCCCGAGCTCGCAATGCCGAACGCGCAAAGCACGTAAGGTAAGGAGAGAGAAATTCGCCCCGAAAAGACAATCCTACATAGCTGGCGAAATCTCGGGACGACTCGGAAGAGGTCGACTCCTTTATGGATTCATCGGATGATGATGCGGCTTTCATGGCCTTAGAGCTTGAAGTCGAAGAATCGGTGAAAAGTGCATGATGGCGGGCGAAGAGGATGAGGTAAATTCTCATGGACCACTTAACTCCTCTTCACACCGCACACACGACACTATTTCAAGAGTGCAGATGAGAATTTGGACGTCGCGACCGCATACGAAGAACTCGCTCGACGAACAAATTCGGATGAGTTCGCAGCTCAAGAAGACTCTTCAGGAGTTGGATACCCTGAAAGTAGAGAATCAGAGACTTTCTCAGGAGAGTCAGGTTGCTACTGAGGCCGAAGGACTTATGTTGAGACTCAGGGAGGAGATAAACTCTCTGATGGCCAAGTCTCAGCATCAAGAAGATCGGATTTCAGTTTTGACCAATGACTTGACTCGTAAAGATATCGAACCGAGTTTCTTTCGAAGCAAGAAATGTCGGGACTTCGCACCGAGCACGACACACTGAAGAAGAGTGATGATGTCTGGAGGAGCCTGATGACTGAGAGGTACATGGGTGCTGAGAAGAAATTAGAAGCTATGCTAGCAAGCAATAAGCCAAAGCACTTTAAGGAAGGACTTGGATTCAGAAGAAAAAGAAAGCCACACAGAAGGCTAAGGTCAGCAGTCCACCAACTCAGAAGATCAGGACTCCTGAACCTCAGAAGCCTCAGAAGTCAGCTGTGACCAGTCCAGTGGTCAGATATGTTGACTCTAGTGGAAAGAAAATGTATGAAACCACCAGGGTTGTTAAACAGATTTGGGTTACTAAAACTAACATCTAAGGACCCAAAATCAAAAATAAAGGGTACCTGAATATAATTCTGTTTTGCAGGTGCGTAAAGACCCATGGTATGTGGACAGCGGATGCTCAAGACACATGACATACCAAAGGAGTCTACTGAAGAATTATATCACTGAAGAAGGACCCAGAATTGAGTTCGGAGCCAAGGCAAAGGCTATACCCAGAGGATATGGAACACTCAGCATTGGAACTGCCAACGTTCCAAGAGTATCATATGTTGAAGGACTTCAGCATAATCTTCTCTCTGTTAGTCAATTTTGTGATAACTCTAATAGAGTGATATTTGACGCTGGTTTCTGTGATGTTATTGATAAATCCACAGGGAAAACAGTGTTATCAGGTTCGCGCAGAAAGAACATATATGTGGCTGACTGGAACTCAGCTGAACCTGAAGCTTGCTTATTGGCGAAAAATGACAACCGCACGGGGTGGCTATGGCACAGAAGACTCAGCCATCTCAACTTTAAGACGCTTAACAAGCTTGCAAGAAACACTCTAGCAAGGGGACTGTCGAATAAAGTATTCATCAAAGACACTCAGTGTAAAGCATGTCTGAAGGGAAAGCAAACAAGGAATCAAAATCCTCCAGTTCCATCGCCTTCCACGGATGGAATTCTTCAGCTGCTACATATGGATTTGTTCGGTCCAGTCTCCCCAGTGACGATCAGAGGCAGAAAATATGCATTAGTGGTCATAGATGACTACTCGCGCTACACATGGGTCATATTCATTGCCAACAAGTCTGACGTCAAAACAGAGTTACCAACGCTTCTGAAAAAGCTCAGTGTTGAGAAGAACACCAAGATCAGAAAAATACGTTCGGCACGCAGGAACCGAGTTCCTTAATTCCATGGTAAAGGAGTTCTCGCAGCGAAGGAATAGAGCATGAGACTTCACCGCACGCACACCTCGGCAGAATGGAGTTGCCGAACGAAAGAACGTAACTCTAAAAGAGGCAAAGCAAGGACTCTACTCGGCAGACTCGGGACTCCCAACCAAATTCTGGGCAGAAGCTACTGATACTGCATGTTATACTCAGAATAGATCTCTAATGACAAAGCAGCATAAGCGGACACCATATGAACTATGGAACGGCAGGAAGCCCTCTCTATCTTATTTCCATATTTTTGGTTGTTCATGCTTTATCCACAATAATGGGAAAGATCAGCTGAAGACTTTTGATAGCAAGTCAGATCAGGGAGTATTCTTAGGATACTCTCGGGTTAGCAAAGCTTTCAGAGTATTCAACCATCGGACTCTTTGCGTGGAGGAAAGCCCTCATATTGTTTTTAACGAGTTTGCTACTGAAGACAGGAGCAATAACTTAAATTCTGAATCTGAGGACATCAGTAAGCAGCTACAGGATCTAAGCTTAAAAGACAAATCGAAAAGATCCGGCCTATGTTGGGATGATGATTCGGACGAAGAAACCAAGACAAATCTACCGAATCTCAACCACTGAGCAAGTAGGCGAGCAGATTGATTCTCCCGACCGAATCAATCCCGGTGTAACTCGAGTCGATGAGGAAACCGTAGAGGTAACCGAGACCACTACTCGAGAATAACAACTCGGGGGGAACATCTAGTAATGTTCCCGAGCTGAATGCCCCGAACCTCGGTGACTCGAATAGATCATACTCTTATCACCGAAATTCTTCAATCTCGTAATAGTACAACTCGAAATGCCTAACTCACCTACTATCCGTGTTGAACAAATTTCGGATGAAGAGTTAAAACATCGTAGATCGTGGCTAGATGCTCACACCGTTGATCTTATAATTGGAGATCCTTCAAAGCACATGTCAAGACAAGATCCGCATTCTGTCAAGGAGAAAGCGCATTATTTTCCCCGCTTCTTGTCTACCGAAGAGCCTCGAATATTGAGGATGCACTTAAAGATGCCGACCGGATTATTGCTATGCAGGAAGAGCTGAATCGGTTCACGAGAAATAAAGTATGGGAGCTTGTAGCAGACCCGGCATCAACATGTTATTGGAACTAAATGGGTCTTCAAAAACAAGCGAGATGAAAACAACGTTATAGTAAGGAACAAAGCAAGACTCGTGGCTAAAGGCTACTTGTCAAGCCGAAGGGATAGATTTCGATGAGACGTTCGCTCCGGCTTGCAAGATTGGAGGCAATCGGACTATTCCCTCGCCTACGCAACACATCAACAATTCGGAGTTTATCAAATGGATGTGAAGTCTGCGTTCTCGAACGGCGTGCTGAAAGAAGAAGTCTATGTGGAACAACCGCCCGACTTTCAAAGCAGGACATCAAGTATATGGACTCGGGAAGGCTCTATACGGGTTAAAACAAGCACCCGTGGCTTGGTACGATACCGTCCGAGTTTCTTCTTCGAGAAAGGTTTTTGTAAAGGCACGATGAGACCGCACTCTATTTAGCATTCGACTGGAAGAAGACTTATTACTTGTGCAGATCTACGTGGATGATATTATATTTGGATCAAAGAATGTCATCATGTGTCAGCAATTTGAAAAGATGATGAAGGATAAGTTCGAGATGTCGATGATGGGTGAAATGAACTACTTTCTTGGTTTTCAAGTCAAGCAATCTGAAAAGGGAACGTTCATCAACCAAGGCAAATACACTCGAGACCTCATCAAAAGATTCGGCTGCACATCCGGCAAATCAATCAAGATCCCGATGAACACGAATATGAAGATAGATCTTGATAAAGAGGGAGTATCGGTAGACCAAACTCGAATACCGTGCTATAATTGGTTCTTTATTATATCTAACGCCTACTCGTCCCGACATAACTTATGCTTGTAGGTGTCCGTGCTCGATTTCGGGCGAATCCCAAGCGTAGTCATATGGACTCAAGCAAAGAAGATTCTCCGCTATCTACGAGGAACACCGACATGGGTTTGTGGTATCCAGTGATGATAATATTGAACTAACTCGGTTATTCCGATGTTGACTATGCGAGATGTAGAATAGACCGAAAATCAACTTCGGGGAACATGTCGGTCCTTGGCGGCAAAAGCCGATCTCATGGTTTTCAAAGAAACAAGCACTCGGTGGCCACGTCGACTACCGAAGCCGAATACATGGGCTGCCGGAAGTTGTTGCGCCTGCATCCTTGGGCCGAGACAAAGAACGAGAGACTTTGACTTCATTCGGAATGAAGTGCCGATTTTCTCGCGATGACACGGTGCTATTGCAATCACTCGAACCCCGTACTTCACACGAGATGCAAGCACGTAGACATCAGACATCACTTCATTCGTGACCATGTCGAGAAAAAGGATATCAGGATGGAGAAGATCCATACTGACAAGCAACGGGCCGATATACCGACCAAGCCTCTAGCCGAATCCGATTCGGGAGAACTTTCGGTAGAGCTAGGTCTGTTGGACCCATCGACCCCGGGCCAAGAAGAGGTTTCGGGAGAGAGACATTTCAGGAAGGGGGGAATGTTCACTCTCGCATCGATACATTCAGCACATAGAGACAGAAACCATCTACACGAGGTATCAGCTGACTACTATGTTCAGCTGACAGGTTTGCGTATCTCTACTCAGTAGTAATTTAATACAACAGTACCTTGCATTTATTGCAAAGATTTAGCATGACATTAATATCTTTTGGTTTGTCTTTATTATTAACGGCTCACATTTAATGCACGACATTCCATACATAAGCTTGCTGAACTCTGCACGCATTTAATGCATGTCTTTTCACAGTTACTACTTAGGCTATTTTACAACTGGCTTTGACTTAGGCGCCTTTTGTGATCATTGCCTATTTTTAACTTCTAATCTTAACCGTCCATATCATAAAGCAAGTTTACATTCAGCCTTCGGTCGAAAACCGTTCACCTTCATAGTTGATATATATATTCGATCATATATTTGAAACCGCCATTAGCATACTTCATAACTTTCAAATTCCGAAAAATCCGAGATCTGCATTCGCAATCCTTACTTGCAACTTCACTCTCAATCTTATCTCGAATTTTATCTATTGGTATGCTTATATCGTTAATGTATTTGTTATATGTTTTCAAGATCGCATTGTACAACATTGTTCTATCCAAGAAATGGTATCGATTCATTTCTTGTAACAGTACAATGGCGGAAACCAATATCTCTATGATATCTCCAGCTGATATGCAGAACATTCTGGAGAAGGATCGCGTGTGGTTTGAACCCACCATGGATTTCTATTCATGCGATCCGGAGTACATGGACGATATATTCTCGGCCCGCGCGAGTCGTGGCCGGAGAAATTTCTGTCTAGGAGGCCTTCGTTCTTCCTCCCGAGACAGGTTGCAGAGCTGTACTTGAATTCAGACGCAGTGTCTGGAGACATAGTGGCGAGATTTGTTGCCCATTCTATCCAAAACGCCACTACGGAGCTGAAGCAGATGTCCATCAAGGATGCTTTGAAGCGGAGTTTTGATCTGCCCTCCGAAGGGACCAGTACAGTCGGGTACAGAGACGACCGAGTGATGAATATCTTACCATCTTCTGTGGAAAGCCCACTACTTTCAGAGCTGCTTTTCCGAAGAACAACATGTTGCCTCGCCTCGTGGCACTTGCTTATATAGTGACGCAGCCTACCGACAAGCCAAGGGTGGTCGTTTGACCAGGTGTCGAGGCCTAAGATTTAGATGATGATGGCCATATACGACCGAGCCCAGATTAATTGGACGGAGTTCTTTCTCCGAGAATTCATGGCTCAGGCTGCTAAGTTCGACAAGGCATCGAACATGCTGAGCGCAAAGGGCAAGTTGCTGTATGGACTCAAACTGTCCATCATGATCGAAGATTTATGTGGATCTCGAGCCTATCACCTACAGATGACAAGGAGTACTTCAATGTGAAGAAGGTCGATTTCACAACAAGACGACAGCGCTTCAACAGATAGGGTCGGGACCCTCAGCAGTCTCTCTCGCAATCAAAGTCTCAAAGAGCTACGCCTACAAAGAAAAGAACCCCTCCCGCTAAAACTCCTAAGGCACCGGCAAAGAAACCGAAGAAAGCCGTTGAGGTGCCGGCCATCGAGGAGGTTCCGGAAGTGCTCGCCGAGAACTACCCCATGCACTGGTTGATGAGTCCGAGTCTTCCGAGAAGACTCGGCCGATGGAGAAGATCGTTTCGACCGAAAGGGACCAAGGGGATGCTTCGAAGCTCGAGCGCAGATATTCGCCGCCTAGACGGCCCCCTTTCTTCGTCCCTCCACTCGGCTCGCTCCCTCCAACCGAAGAGCGAGACTTCACACATAGACTTGGAGTCCGAGACCGCATCTCGAAGGCGAATCAATCGGGATGGAAGCTTCAATGATCTTATCTCGAGCCTCCCGTGAGATCCTTCAACAGATTCCAGAGCTTGCTGACCATTCGCATTTGCTCGTCCTAGCCAAGTCGCCAAGGCTCCATATGATCCTACGCTTTCAGGAGTGGCCTCAGCTTCAATGCCTTGTTCTACACTACTCATGTCAGCAGCTACACTTGGAAGAACTGAGATTGCGTGAGGAAATACGTTATTCAGAGCCTGAGAACCTCAACACGCTGGAGAATCTAAGGGCAGCCATGCTTGCAATTATTGTTGATCGACGCCGCACGGTGGCTCGCCGCCCTCGACGGGTTCCGACCACGACGGTCGAGGACCCACCCGATGATTCGAGCCCCGGAAAGCCTCGATGAGGGACATCCACGAGGACAAGGATACCCATATCGAAGCAAAGCACCACCACTCGGCATCCTTGGTCCCGAGAAGTCCAAGGCCGGTGCTTCGTCCTCGCAGAGCCCGCTCGGCTCTTGCTGCAGCCGACTTCGAAGGCGGCCGCCACTGACGCAAAGAGATCTCGATCAGTGGCAAAAGCCTTAATCGCCCAAGGGATCAAAAATCGAGATCTTGCGAAGGCTATCCATAGGACATGGAAGCAGCATCGCTCAAGCCACGACTAAAGAACTTCAGGGGGCTGAAGTCTTCGTCTCTTCATCGCCCGCCCTCGATGTTTCCGCGCTTATTTCGAAGCGTTGGCTCAAGCAACAAGTCAAATTCGAAGCTCAGCTCAAGATCTTTCGGGAGAGCCAAGCCAAGCTACTTGATGAATTTTTGGCTTCTAAACTCGGCTCATACCGACGCTATCACCGAACAATCCGAGGCCACCGAACAAAGACTTGAGAATATCCAACCGGCCTTGGAAGACAAGATCACCGAGAAGCCGAAAGACTTCAAGGAAGCAATGACCTCTCTCACAAGCGCATACAAGGAAGACCTTACCATGGAGAGGAACGAGTTGTGTGAGGCTCGACTAAGCTCCACCATCGTCTTGATGAGCTGTCAACCTCCTACAAAAGTCTCGAAGAAGTCGGTCCTAGTCCCTACCCCGGTGCTCATTGATGATGCCAAAAAGGGGGAAAGTGAAGGAAAAAGGGAAGGAAAGAAGAGTACCGAGAAGCCGACTCCCACCAAAAGTCCAAAATCTAAGGGGGAAGCTACACCGAAGTCATCCCGCACTCAAACTCGGTCTCGAAGGGTGAGGCCCGGGGTGTTTCGGGCCGCGAGCACGGCTAAAACAGGCCCAAGTAGCTCGGGACCCCGACAGACTACTCGTGCAACCCGGACTCCCAAAGACATTATTAAGGAGGTTGCTCGAGTACGCCGAACAAGCGGTGGAGGACTCGTAAGAAGAAGAGGCTCCTCTTCCACCACCGGTTCAAGAAGGCAAGGGCAAAACGAAGCTTAAAATTCCAACCCCTCCAAAGCAAAGCGATTAAGGTACATATCTGGCGAGGAGGAAGCCCAAATAGCTGCGGATGAGAGACGGCCGTGAGAAATTGCAGAGGCCGGAGCAGCCTAACAAGCCAAAGTCTAAGCTCGCCAAAGGAAAGACTAAAGCCCCATCCGGGAGGAGGAAAGAGAACCGCTAGAGCGCCTCCGAGAAAGCTCATCATAACGGATGAAGAGGACAGAGAAAAAGAAAAGGAGCAAGCGAGCAGAAGAGTACCGAAAGGCGAGGGTACATCCAAATCTAGATCTAGTACCCCTGCCGAATCGGAACAAGCTCCTCGAAGCCTCAAGAGCAAGATGCGTAAATTGAAGAAATCTTTGCTCGGATGGATAGATATCTCTACAGAGGAGAGGAAGCTAGACGATGATAGAGGCCGCGGCATGAGGATACATTTGGCGGACCTTGAGGCACTCGAGAAGCGATCTTGAACAAGAGGCCAGCCGAGAGTTCCTTCGAAAGCCGACATTCCTTATCGATACGTAAGGTTCGGGAAGCCAAACGATCCCGAAAACACATAGATGGCCGAGATCGGACGAATGGATGCCTATTCGGTTCAATCGAGAGATGGGAATCGGCCAAGATAGAGTTTATCAAGAGAAATTATTTACGGCGATTACGGCTCCGAAATGTCTAAGGCCGATGCCTATGTCGAGTGGATGACCATTATCGAACCTCGATCTTTACCCATATATGCACGGAGCAAGAATCGAAGGGGTAGTAGTCGGCGTTCTCGAAGCAAGGATCATTCCTCCACCCGTAAGACAAGACGACTCAAGACATCTCGGAATGATTGAACAAGAAGTGAAGAATCTTTGCGTTGAGCAAGAGGTCTAGAACAAGATGATCCAGCAGACTTCGCCGAATACCTGAAGCTGAGGAAGAACACGTTCAGAATGTATGGAGTCCCACTGCCTGAAGATAAATCCCAAGGTTTCATGAATAGGATTCAGCAGTTTAAGGGTTCTCCCTCTTAGTTCTCCCTTTAGCTTAGCAAGATTTGTAATGTACTGAACTATTTATTATATATATACAAATCTTCTTTTGGCTCTGACAACTACTTGTTGTCTAAATAGCCGTGTTTGCTTTATGCTTTAACACTCAGAATCACTGAAGTGATTGCTGACACACACACACTTTGTTTATTTACTTGTCAGTTCTTGCTCGGTTAGATCTCTGATAGACTAGACTTTCATAGAGTTATTATTTCTCTTAAGGGAAATTATTACATAGGGGGAATTATTGTAAAGGGGGAAATTGTTCTGCCCTGTCTCCCTCAGTAGTCTAGCACTTACCAGACAACTCCACTGATCCTACTTGTAATATTTGTAAGGAGCTCGTTTCGAGTAAGTTAGTGTTTAGCATAGTTGATAAGACATAGATGATAGGTTTTGGCATCATCAAATAGGGGAAATTGTTGGGTGATGATTCAATCCTCAGCATGATCATACTTGTGGGAAATGACTCTATCTTCTATATCGAATCACGCTCGGTAGCCTCGTGCTCCGAACTGGTTGAGAAGATTTGAAGTCCCAAAAACCCTATCGATTGGTGAACCATTCCTTTGTATTCGTATTTGTCTCTGAGGTTTCAGACTCAGTAGACACTCTGCTCTGGTCAAGGCGCTCAGTAGCTCATCAGCCTCAGCACCAGTGTAAAAGACTCAGTGAATACTCGGACTCGGCAGAGCAAGATATCGAGAGAGTCGGTTGAACTCTGGACTCGGCAGAGTAGTTCATTTGGACTCGTAGCCGATCATCAGTAGACTTATCTCGGCGAGCCTATCTACGAATACAAGGTCGACTCAAGCAACGGCAGATAGTCTTCAGGACTGTCAGAATCTTTTGAAAGACAATCAGCATTGTCATGTACGAGGAAGAGAGAAGTCAGCTTCAGTCTGTCTCGAAGTTTGTGCTGTCTCAACCACTCCATCCACCTCAACGAATGATAAGCATACACGTGTCTTCTCACTTGCTAAAGCTGCAGTCAACCTTTTACCTAAAAAGGTGGGAAAGTACACTGTTACCTACACCAAAAGAGCCGTTTGCTACCAAAAAGAGAGAAAGAGAAGAAGATCGTCTCCAACGGATCTATTTTCAATCTCTGCTCTATAAATAGAGGGATCATTTAAGATTTGAAGAGAATGCGCGCACCTAGAACACGAGAGAGCATTCAAACGAGCGAAATTAACGACTAAGTCTTCCGCAAGAATCAACCGATTTATCTCCCGTGAAAGACTACATCCCGGCTCAAAAGGAACCAAGTTGAACCGACATAAGCTTCTAGTATCCAAGCGACTGACACGAACCTATAGCTAAACCCTCAGCTGTTCGTCGCTCTAGATAGCTGCATTCTCGTTCCTTATCCCTCTAACCCTAAGCTCACTTGTTATATCCATAGCTTAGACGAAGGAGTTCACATTTGAACCCAATCCTTATTGTATAAGGACTCCTTCACCGTTGGAGAAGTTTGTCAAACACTTTAAGTTTGATAGTGTTGTAACCGAGACTTGGATCAGTATAAAAACCAAGACGCGGCTTTGCCCCAGTGTGCAAGCCGACCGAGACTAACTCGGGATAATAAATAGCCTCCCGATCATTCGGGACAGTGGGACGTAGGATTTGAGCGATATCCGAACCACTTTAAAAATCCCGTGTCTCTTATCGCTTTCTTAACTGTTGCATTGATTTTACTATTCATACTGAACATCATATTTAAAATCAATCAACTGTCTCAGCATACTGAACTTCTTATCTACTGAACTGAGACTTGCATAAAACGTTTTCCTCATTAAAACTGATTTGGGCCTACACTATTCCACGCACTGAACTCTTACTGTAGATACTGAATTCTGACCTAGTCAGTTAGCAGATCTCAGCTGAGTCAGTACTCTTAGCCTTTAACTCGATTCGGAAACGCTTGTCCGGTCTGCCGAATCAGCTATTTGATCCGACACCATCCTGAATAGGAATGTTCGAGTTCGAAGTTGAGAAATCGAATCAGGTGTATTCACCCCCCCCCCTCTACACTTGACCGTACTCTCGGGACCAACATATTGTTACTCCTGACCATATCTTTTCAGAACTTCAAGCAGAGGAATTCGAGTTTGGCATACCTCAGAGGAAGCAGCGAGCTGAAGGTGACACCAAAGTCGACCATGCTTTTAAAGCATCAGTCAGCTCAGCAGCTCCAGCGTCTAACAAGGCTGAACCTTCACTCACTGACATACAAGAAGGAAATCTAGCCAAGAAGTACGCTCTGCTTGCCGTGAAATATCAGAAGGAGAAGGAGAGGCGTAGAAAAGTGACTAAAGCCTTCAGAGAATCAAAAGGTAAGTCTGAATATACGCCAAAGCGCACTCCTGACTCGTATACTTCTGAATGCAGATAAAAGGATGACTCAGCACAGTCGAAAGATATTGAAAGCAAGGAAGAAAGAGTCACCACCTGCTATAACTGCAAGAAGCCAGGACATTATCAGTATGACTGTCCTGAGCTCAGTATTGCTGAATGAGCAGCACGTAAAGCAAGAAGGGAGAAGTTCATCAAGAAGAGACAAGCATATATTGCTGGTGAACTCTCAGACGACTCAGAAGAAGTCGATTCCTTCATGGATTCATCTAACGATGAAGCAGCTTTCATGGCCTTAGAGCTTGAAGCTGAAAAAGATACTGAAAAGCGTCTCATGGCAGGAGAAGAGGATGAGGTAAACTCTCACGAACCATTTAATTCTCCTTCACACTGCACACACGACACTCTTTCAGGAGCAGACGAGAATCTGGACGTCGCAATCGGATATGAAGAACTACTCGACGAGCAGATTCAGATGAGTTTGCAGCTTAGTAAGACTCTTCAGGAATTGGATACCTTGAAAGTGGAAAATCAGAGACTTTCTCAGGAAAGTCAAGTCGTTACTGAGTCAGAAGGACTTGTGTTGAGACTCAGGGAGGAGATAAACTCTCTAATGACCAAGTCCCAACATCAAGAAGATCAGATCTCAGTCTTGACCAAAGACTTGACTCAGAAAGATACTGAACTGAGTCTAGTGAAGCAAGAGTTGTCAGGACTTCAGAACGAGCATGAAATGCTGAAGAAGAGTGATGATGTCTGGAGGAACCTGAAGACAGGGCATTACATGGGCGCTGAAAAGAAGCTAGAGGCCATGCTAGCAAGCAACAAGCCCAAGCATTGTAAGGAAGGACTTGGATTCAGCCAGGGAGACTCCTCATCTGCCCCAGTACGCTTAGAAAACCGGCTAGCTGATAGGTTTGTTCAAGGGGAGACCATCAATGCAGATATACTGAACCCCCTAGCCAAGAACAAACAGAAGATGAAAGCACCTCATCCTACGCATCAGCAATCTGACAAGAAGATCAGCACCAAATCACCCCAGTTCAGTCAAGGGGGAACCAGCAAAGCAAAGTGGGCTGATCAGTGTGGACCTCCTCAGCTGACACATCCAGCTCAGTATGGCTCATATTACTATGATCCAATAGTCAGGAGAAGTCTCAAAGGTCAGATAAAGAAGAAGAAAGCCGTGCAGAAGGCCAATGTCAGCAGTCTACCTACTCAGAAGATCAGGACTCCTGAACCTGAAAAGCCTCAGAAGTCAGCAGTGACCAGTCCAGTGGTCAAATATGTTGACTCAAGTGGAAAGAAACTGTCTGAGACCACCAGGGTCGTAAGACAGATATGGGTTACCAAAACTAACATCTAAGGACCCAAAATCAAAAATAAAGGGTACCTAAATATAATTCTGTTTTGCAGGTGCACAGAGACCCTTGGTATGTGGACAGCGGATGCTCAAGACATATGACGTACCAAAAGGACCTGCTGAAGATTATACTACTGAAGAAGGACCCAGAATCGAGTTTGGAGACAATGCTAAAGGCTACACCAGAGGCTATGGAACACTCAGCATTGGAACTGCAACAGTTCCAAGAGTATCATATGTTGAAGGACTTAAGCATAACCTTATCTCTGTTAGTCAATTTTGTGATAACTCGGATATAGTGATTTTTTACGCTGGTTTCTGTGATGTTATTGATAAATCCACAAGGAAAACAGTGTTATCGGGTTTGCGTAAGAAGAATATCTACGTAGCTGACTGGAACTCAGCCGAACCTGAAGCTTGTTTGTTGGCAAAGAATGACAACAGAACGGGGTGGCTTTGGCACATAAGATTCAGCCATCTCAACTTCAAAACGCTCAACAAATTGGCTAGAAATACTCTAGTAAGAGGACTACCGAATGAAGTATTCAGCAAAGATACTCAGTGTGAAGCATGTCTGAAGGGAAAGCAAACAAAGCAACAAAATCCACATGTTCCATCTCCTTCCACTGATGGAATCCTTCAGCTGCTACATATGGATTTGTTCAGTCCAGTCTCTCCTGTGACGATCAGAGGCAAGAAGTATGCATTAGTGGTCATCGATGACTACTCACGCTTCACATGGGTCATATTTATTGCCAACAAGTCTGACGTCAAAACAGAGTTACCAACGCTTCTGAAAAGGCTCAGTGTCGAGAAGAACACTAAGATCGTCAAAATACGTTCTGACAGAGGAACTGAGTTCCTTAATTTCATGGTGGAGGAGTTCTGCAAAGAAAAAGGAATAGAGCATGAGACATCTGCTGCACGCACGCCTCAACAAAATGGGGTTGCTGAGAGAAAGAATCGTACACTCAAAGAAGCAGCAAGGACCCTGCTCGCAGACTCAGGACTCCCAACCAAATTCTGGGCAGAAGCTACTGACACTGCATGTTACACTCAGAACCGATCTCTATTGACAAAGCAGCATAAGAAGACACCATATGAACTATGGAACGGCAGGAAGCCTTCTCTATCTTATTTCCATATTTTTGGGTGTTCGTGCTTTATCTACAATAATGGGAAAGATCAGCTGAAGACTTTTGATAGCAAGTCAGATCAGGGAGTGTTCTTAGGATACTCCCGGGTCAGCAAAGCTTTCAGAGTCTTTAACTATCAGACTCTTTGCGTGGAGGAAAGCCCTCATGTTGGTTTTAATGAATTTGCTACTGAAGACAGGAGCAGAAATTTTGAACCTGAATCTGAGGACATCAGTAAGCAGCTACAGGATCTGAATTTAAAAGATAAAATCGAAAAGATCCAGCTATGTTGGGATGATGATTCAGATGAGGAAACTGAAGACAAGTCTACTGAATCTCAGCCAACAACAGAAGTAGCTAAACAGATTGACTCTTCATAATAGAGTCAATCCCAGGTAACTCAGGTCGATGAAGAAACCCCAGTGGTAACTGAGACCTGTACTAAGAATAATAATTCAGGGGGAACTAATGATGTTCCTAAGCTAAATGCCCCTGAACCTGGTAACTCAATAGATCACACTCTTGTAACTGAATTGCTTCAATCTCAGAATAGTACAACTGAAATGCCTAACTCACCTACTATCTATGTTGAACAAATTTCAGATGAAGAGCTGAAACATCGTAGATCGTGGCTGGATGCTCACACTTCTGATCTAATTATTGGAGATCCTTCGGCAAGAGTAAAGACAAGATCCAGATACTGTCAGGGAGAAAGCGCCTTATATTCCTGCTTCTTGTCTACTGAAGAACCTCAGTCAGTTGAGGACGCACTGAAAGATGCTGACTGGATCATAGCCATGCAGGAGGAGCTGAATCAGTTCACGAGAAACGAAGTTTGGGAGCTTGTTGATAGACCCCGGCATCCACATGTGATTAGAACAAAATGGGTCTTCAAGAACAAGCGTGATGAAAACAATGTCATAGTAAGGAATAAAGCAAGACTCGTGGCAAAAGGCTACTGTCAAGCTGAAGGAATAGATTTCGACGAGACTTTCGCTCCAGTTGCAAGATTGGAAGCAATCAGACTATTCCTAGCCTACGCAACACATCAAAGATTCAGAGTTTATCAAATGGATGTGAAGTCTGCTTTCCTGAACGGCGTGCTAAAAAAAGAAGTCTATATGGAACAGCCTCCCGGCTTTCAGCAGGGACATCAAGTATATAGACTCAGAAAGGCTCTGTATGGGTTAAAACAAGCACCCAGGGCTTGGTACGATACCCTATTTGAGTTTCTTCTTCATAAAGGTTTTCAGAAAGGTACAGTAGACCGCACATTATTCAGCATTCGACTAGAAGACGACCTATTACTTGTGCAGATCTACGTAGATGACATCATCTTCAGATCAAAGAACGTCATCATGTGTCAGCAATTTGAGAAAATGATGAAGGATAAGTTCGAGATGTCAATGATGGGAGAAATGAACTATTTCCTCGGTTTTCAAGTCAAACAATATGAGAAGGGAACGTTCATTAATCAAGGCAAATACACTCGAGACCTCATCAAAAGATTCGGTTGCACATTCGGCAAACCTATCAAGATCCCGATGAACACGAATATGAAGATTGATCTTGATAAAGAGGGAGTATCAGTAGACCAAACTGAATTTCGTGCTATAATTGGTTCTCTATTATACTTAATAGCTACTCGTCCTGACATAACTTATGTTGTAGGTGTTTGTGCTCGATTTCAGGCGAATCCAAAGTAGAGTCACATGGACTCAGCAAAGAAGATTCTCCGCTACCTCAGAGGAACACCTGACATGGGTTTATGGTATCCAGCTGATGATAATATAGAACTAACTGGTTATTCTGATGCTGATTATGCAGGGTGTAGAATTGACCGAAAATCAACTTCAGGAACGTGTCAGTTCCTTGGCAGTAAGCTAATCTCATGGTTTTCAAAGAAACAACACTCAGTAGCTACGTCAACTACTGAAGCTGAATATATGGCTGCCGGAAGTTGCTGCGCCCAAATCCTTTGGCTGAGACAGCAGCTACGCGACTATAACGTCATTCAGAATGAAGTGCCGATCTTGTGTGACAGTACCAGTGCCATTGCAATCACTCAGAATCCTATACTTCACACAAAGGGCTGAAAAGAAGGACCATGTCGAAAAAAAAGGATATCAGGATGGAAAAGATCCATACTGACCATCAAAGGGCTGATATACTAACCAAGCCTCTAGCTAAAGCCAGATTCAGAGAACTTTCAATAGAGCTAGGTTTGCTGGACCCTACTGACTCCAGTCAGTAAGAGGATTCAGGAGAGGAGCATTCAGTAAGGGTGAATGTTCACTCTCAGCACTGAGTCAAATCAGTACGTAGAGACTCTGCAACCATCTACATGAGGTATCAGCTGACTACAATGTTCAGCTGACAGGTTTGCGTATCTCTACTCAGTAGTAGTCAATGGAACAGTTCTATGCATTTATGATACAGATTTATATCAATTTCATCATCGTATTCAATGCCTTAGAAATTGTCATTTAATATTAACGGTTTACATTTAATGCACGACATTCTATGTATAAGCTTGCTGAACTCTGCCACGCATTTAATGCATGTCGTATCATAGTTACTACTTAGGCTAGTTACAACTGGCTTTTGACTTAGGCGGCAAACATGATCATTACCTATTATATAAAACTCAATCTTGACCGTCCATCTCAAAAACCGCGTTTAAACTGAACCATTGATCGATTAACTGTTTATCTTCTCAAAGATATATAGATGTGTTCAAATCTTGAAACCGCCATTAGCAAACTGTTCAAATCTTTTCAACCCCGAAATTTTTGAGATCTATTCCCCTTCAAACCCTACTTGCAAATCTTTTCAAATCTTTTAAAAATCCTCAAAATTTCAGTGGTATGGTATCAAATCTTTCAAACAACTTATATGATTATTCAGCATCACTATATTCTTATATTATATCTACTCGATACTGATAATCTTGTTAGTTACAGATAAAATGGAAGGAAATACGGTAATCGCTCCTGCTGATATACAAGAGATTCTAGAGAAAGATCGAGTCTTGTGCGAGCCAGTGATGGAATTCGATGAGTGTGATTTGGACTTCATGGAAGAAATCTTTTATGCACTCAGAGAATCCGACCTTGAAGGATTTCTGACGAGGAAGCCCACCTTCTTCCTCCCGCGACAAGTCGCCGAAATCTACCTGAACGCCGATTCAGTAGATGGAGATATCCGAGGGAGATTCGTCGTCCACATAGTAGGCGATCCCTCACGAACGGAGATAGAGGTTAAGCAAATGTCTATCCGAGAAGCTTTGATTTGCCAAGCGAATGCGTTACAACAGTTGGGTATAACGATGATCTGATGGATGACTACTTGTCCATCTTCTGCGGGAAGCCCACAGTCTTCAGAGCCGCGTTCCCCAAGAACACCATGCATCCTCAATATAGAGCCTTAGCATACATTGTAACTCAGCTACTGACGAGTCAAGCAGGCTCCTTCGATTAGGTGTCCAGACCAAAGCTGCAACTTATGATGGCCATCTATGACAGGGCCAAGATCAACTGGACAGAGTTTTTCCTAAGGGAATTCATGATGCAGTCCGCAAAATTCGACAAAGCATCCTATAAGTTGAGCGCCAAAGGAAAGCTTCTATATGGACTGAAGATCTCAGTTATGATCGAGGACTACTGCACTTCTGACAAAATCACCTTCACAGACAAGTAGTATTTCAATGTGAAAAAGGTCAGGTTTCAGAACAGGGCAGCGGCCCTTCAGCAGATCGGCTCCGGGCCTGCCGCTTCTAAAACAACACCTCAGAAGACCACTCCTAAGAAGAAGAGGTCTCTACCACAAACTTCGCCTAAGGCGCCAACCAAGAAGCTGAAGAAGATCAGTGAGGTTGTGCCCACTGAAGCTGACCCTGAACCTGAGGCCGTCATCACACAGCCACCTCTACAGCTGAGAGACGAGCCTGAGTCTTCTGAGAAGACTCAGTCAGTGGAAAAGGATGTCTCCACTGAACATGATGAGGCAGTGGACCAAGGGGTCCCAGCTGAAGACATCCAGGGCGAAGATGCTCAGGCCCTGGAAATCCCCTTGGATATCCCAAAAAGCCGACGATCCAAGACAGTGGCAAGAGCACTCAGAATCCAGGGGACTCAGAATAGACTCCTTGCTCGTGCTGCCCACAAAACGTGGTGAAAAACCACTGAGGCACAGAGTGCAGAGTTAAAGGGACTTAGGACAGTCATTTCTTCACCTCCAGTCCCTGACTTCTCAAGCGTTTTGACAAATGCTCTAGCTGCACATAGAGCCGACTTTGAGGCTCAGCTCAAGACTATTCAGGATGGCCAGGACAAATTGCTGAATCAATTTAAGGCCGCTCAAACCGCCCACACTGAATCAGTCACAACTATCTCTCAAGGCAATGAACTCAGGATCCAAACCATACAAAAGGACCTTGAAGAGAAGATTGAATAAGAGCTGAAAGAATTCAAGGCTGCCGCAGATCTCTCTCACTCAGAATACAGCAATCAGCTAACTAACGAGAGAAATGAGCTGCATGAGGTGCTAACCAAGATCCACACCAGATTAGACGATTTGTCAGCGTCCTACAAAAGCCTAGACAAGAAAGTATCTGCTTCGACCCCGACCCTACTTGATGATGCCAAAAAGGGGGAAAGATTGGCCAAGGGGGAAAGCTTAACCAAGGGGGAAACTACAAAAGGTAAATCTACTGCCAAGGAGCTGATACTGAAGAAAACAAAGTCAGTAGCAGGGGCAACATCAACACAGACGTCAGCCCTTACTGTATCGACTAAAACTGGCGAGGCCCAGGGTGTCTCAGCTGAGACAGGCCCAAGTGGCTCAGGAGCCAAAGAAGTCGCGACTCAGGCAACTCAGACACCTCTTGATATCATTAAAGAAGTTGCCGAGTACGCTGATGAGGAGGACTCAGAAGAGGAAGAAGCTCCTCTTCCACCTCCTGTTGCCGGTAAAGGCAAGAAAGTACTTAAACTCCCGACCCCTCCCTCCAAGAAGAATCCAAGAAGAAAGGATCCAAGAGATATATTACTCCGGAGGAGGCGGCTCAGATAGCCGCAGATGAGAAGCTGGCTAGGGAGATTGCCGAAGCTGAAGCAGCCAATAAGCCTAAATCAAAGCTTGTCAAAGGCAAAACAAAGGCTCCAGCTGGAGGCAAAAGAACAAGTACTAGGCTGCCTCCCAAGACACTTAAACTCAGTGATGAAGCTGACAAACAAAAAGAGAAGGAGAAGCAGCAGAAACAATCTACTCGGCAGCAGGGCACCTCCAAAGAAAAATCTTCAACGCCTGCTGACTCAGAAGAAGAGCCACCTCACAAGCCTTCCTATACTACTTCCAAGGAACAAGAGCAAGAAATGGAAGAGATCTGGGCTCAGTTAGACAGATACATGTACAGAGGTGAAGAGGCCAGATAGATTGAAACAACCAAGGAAAGATTACATATTGCAGATCTTGAAGCCCTTTGGCTGAGACTAGAAAAGGAAGCGAGTCAGAGGATCCCCTCAAATGCTGATATTCCCTATAGATACAGAAGGTTCAGAAAGCCTACGGATCTGAAGACTCATAGATGGCCTAGGACAGATGAATGGATGCCAATAGAATTCACTCAAAGGTGGGAAGCACTGAAAATAGAATTCATTAAAAGGAATTACTTCTGGAGATTCTGGTCTGACAAGGACAAGGCTGAAGCTTATACTGAATGGATTATGCGAGCCGACCTAGACATGTATGCCAGGCTACAGAAAGCTGTAAATGAACATGTTGAAGTCAGAGTTCCAGACCCCAGAATCCTGCCACCCCCACAAAGACTTGATGGATCCATTCACTATGGAGTCATAGAGAAAGAAGTAAAGGACGCTGCTGGAGCTAAGTTTTTTGAAGATGATGAACCAGCGGACTTTGCTGAGATTCAGAAGCTGAGAAAGGTCACCTACCGCATGTATGGAGTGCCTCTTCCTGAAGATCAATCCCAGGATTTCAAAGACAGGATATGGCAGTTCAAATGACTTGCTTCTGTGTTCTCCTTGTACCTTTTTTTCTTTCTTGTCCTTTTGTTTTTAGTCTAGCAGAGATGTAAATATACTGAACCTCTTTATATATATAATATATCTCTATTTGGCTTTGACAATATCTTATTGTCTGAACAAGCCGTGTTTATTTATGCTTAACACTCAGAATCACTGAAGTGATTACTAACTCAAACACTCACTGTCTGATTACTTATTGCCAGTTGTTACTTAGCTAGATTCTGATAGACTTGATAGATAAGGGAAGAATGTTGTTAAAACAGGGGGAAATAGTTGTTCAGTCTCTGTATGTTTTTCGCCCTGATCCCTTCAGTAGTCTAAGACTTAAAGAGCAACTCCACTGATCTTACTTGTAATTTTGTAAGGAGCTCTGTTTCTGATAAGTCATAGTGTTAGGTTATATTGATAGCTATTAGGTTTTGGCATCATCAAATAGGGGTAAATTGTTGGGTGATGATTCTACCCTCAGCAGTATTGCTTAATAGTGGGAAATGATTCAGTCTTCTATGTTGTCAAACAGTCAGTAGCCCTGTGCTCTGAATGTATTTATGAAGATTTGAAGATCCCAAAACCCTATTTTGATTGGTGAACCTTTTCGTTGTATTTGTTTTGTCTCTGAGGATTCAGACTCAGCAGACCCTCTGCTCTAGTTCAGGCATTCAGTAGACTATCCGCCTCAGCACCAGAAGTAGAAGACTCGGTAAATACTGGACTCAGTAGGAGCAGTATACTGAAAGGAGGCAGTGGAACTGAACTCAGCAGTAGTAGTTCACTGCACTCAGAGCTGATATTCAGTAGAGCCGACTCAGCATGAGCAAGCCACTGAACAGAGATCAGTCTCCGCAACGGACAAACAGTTCCAACTGTCAGAATCTTTGAAGTCACTTTTCAGCAGAGTCAATACGAGGAAGAGAGAAGTCAGCTTCAGATCTCCTTGAAGTTTGTTCTGTCTCAACCACTTTCTGAACCTCGACCAATGACAAGCAGACACGTAACCCATATCTACTTAAAGCTGCAAGTCAACAACTTTCCAGAAAAGGAGGGAAAGGACACTGCCACCAACTTCAAAAGATCCGTTAGCTACCCAAAAGAGAGAGACAAAGGATCATCGTCTCCAACGGATCTATCCTAATCTCTTCTCTATAAATAGAGGGATAAATTGAAATTTGAAGCTCACGAGCACACAAGCGAACAAGCCAACAAGCGAATACAAGCGAATCGCAAGAACACAGAGCATTCAAACGAGCTAATCCTAAAAGCCTAAGTCTTCCGCAAGAAGTTCGAAGATTCTATCTCCGGCGAAAGACTACATTCCAGCTCTTAGGGAACCAAACTTAATTGATTCATTCAGCCTCTAGCATCCAAACGACGATACTCAAACCCAAAGCTATACTCAGCTGTTCGTCGTTCTAGAAGCCACCTTCTCGTTCCCTATCCTTCTAACCTAAGCTCAAAAGCATAAATCCATAGCTTAGACGAAGGAGTTCATCTTTGAACTAATCCTTATTGTAAAAGGACTCTTTCACAGTTGGAGAGTTTTTCAAACACTCAGTTTGATAACCTTGTAAACTGAGACTTCCTCAGTATAAATTCCAAGACCAGTGTTTGTCCAGTGTACAAACCGACTGAGACTACCTCAGTATAATAAATAGCTTCCTGATCTTTCGGGACAGTGGACGTAGGATTTTTGTGTCCGAACCACTTTAAAAATCTCTGTGTCGTGTGTTCTGTCTTTTAACTGTTGCATTGATTTACTGTTCATACTGAAAATCCTCTTTAAATCATTCAACTGAGTTTCAGTAAACTTAAGAGATTGCACTAATCAACTGAAACCGTTTTTGATAAAAACGTTTTCTAACTCAACTGAATTGGGCCTACACTATTCCGCACCACTGAACTCTATCTGTAAGATACTGAATTCTGACACTCAGTCAGCTAGCAGATCTCAGTAGAGTCAGTCACTCTGCCAACACGATTCAGAACAGCTTATCTGGTTTACTGAACCTGTTCAGTACGACATTATCCTGAAATGGACTGTTTGTGTTTAAGTTGAGAAAATCTGTTTCAGGTGTATTCACCCCCCCCCCCCACACCCTCTACACCTGAACGTGCTCTCGGGACCAACAATTAGCCTCATTAAGGGCAAATATGTAATCTTCTCATTTCTTTTCCCTAGTTATCTTCTCATTTCTTTTCCCTAGTTGTGTTTTCGTCTCTTTCTTAATCTGCAACACCGATGTTCAAAACTCATTTCTCAGCGGCAAGTTTCTCTTCAAATCTACCACTCAGAAGTCTATTATTTCTCGTGGGTTTCAAAGTTCTATGTTTCTTGAGTGATTTAAGCTCCTTTTCCTTGTCGATTTATCCCGATTATTGCCGATTTTGAAGATTGATTTCTGCACATTTTTCGGTTTTTTACAGATTTTGCTGCGAAGGTAAGAATTAATATGGTTTTGGAAAATTATAGTTCGATATTTGTGGAATGATTTGTTGGGTTCAAATTCTTGAAGGTCGATTTCATTTCAACGGTTTTTTGTAGAGATTTCTGGATTTATAGGGTAGAAGGCGTTTTTATTGGTGATTAGGGTTTTTGTACTTGATTTATGAGATGTATATATCGATTAAATATTGTTGTTCTGTTGTAGATTCACTATTCCCATTTCATTTTTATACGTAAATACAATGTTCATGCATATGTATTTGTTAGTTTATGCTGATACTGTGTAATATTCATACATGCAGTTTGTTGAATGGTTGAACCGTTACAGTCAATTGTGTCTCTTGAATCCGATGAATCCATTTACATTCCTGATTGCGCGGCCGAATTGAAACCGTATGTTGGACAGAAATTTCATACTCTTGATGATGCCGAAACTTTCTATAGAGACTACGGAGGTTTGTGTGGTTTCGATATCCGTAAGTGGTCGATAAAACGTCATGGGGATGGGTCTATTATGCGTAGATATTTGGTGTGCAGTAAAGAAGGGGAGAAATTCATGGATGTTGATACGCATTTCTGTATTGGATTTATGAGATATATGTATCGATAAAGTATTGTTGTTCTGTTCTCATCTTCAGAAATTCATAGGGATGGGTCTATTATGCGTAGAAGCCCTTTTTTGGGATTAGCGTTTCTGTACTGGATTTATGAGATATATGTATCGATGAAGTATTATTGTTCTATTCTCGGATTCACTATTCCCATTTCATTTGTCTACGTAAATACAATTTTCATGCATATGTATTTGTTAGTTTATGCTGATAATGTGTAACATTCATGCATGCAGTTTCTAGAATGGTTGAATCGTTACAATCAATTGTGTCTCTTGAATCCGATGAATCCAATTATGCAGACCATAGTAGAGACATATGCACTGAACGTTAGAATTATTTGGACTAATTTGTATTAACTGAAACTTTTTGTTATCTTATTTTCATGCATACGGACGTTTATTTTTATGCATGTGTTTTATGACTTTCATGCATATCTATTTTAGTTCTCAAGTTCAACCTTTATGGTACTGATTACGTTAAAGGTTTTATATTTCATGCATACCGTATTGAATTTTCATGCATTTGTTTTATGACTTCATCCATATCTATATCTGTTCTGAAGTTCAACCTTTATGTTACTGATTATGTTTTAAGGTTTTATATTTCATGCATATCGTATTGTAGTTTCATGCTTATGATATGTATTTGTTTTGCATATCCATTTTTTATCTACAAGTATGTTTATATATCTTCATAGTCCCCAATTTTTATTTGCATAAAAAATAAGTTATAAATGCATAACTTAGAATACTTGAATATACCAAAAGAAGTTTTCCACTACATTTCTTCAACCACTTAATCCTTAAAAAACATAAATACCATCATAAGTTCTAAGTTTTTTCTACGAAATTCTCCAAACCAAAGAGTAGCACATGAAGGAATAATTGGGGTTAGAAACGATACCTTCCTCCTTCGTATGTTGTCGCGGCTCTGATTGTTGCTCCTGTGTCAGATCTTCTGATCTGTGTCCCGGCCTTTTTCTCCCTCTGGGTGGTCAGAGAACTGGAGAAAATTAATATTATCGTCTCTCTTTCACTCACGCAGGCGTGATTTATGTGTATGTGTGTAATCTGTTTCTGAACAGAATACTAATATATATAGGCTTCAAAAGCCAATATAATATTAATATATTTGTAACTCATTAATTTAATTATATTTCTAATGGGCTTCCACATAACCAGCCCATAATATAATTAATTAATTTACTGGGCTACTAATATTTATCAATTAATTGGTCCAGCCAATTAATTCCAAATAAATAACATTATTAAATAATGTAAAAATACATTAATCCATTAATAATGATTTCTGAGAGAAAATAAATTACTAGGCAACTAATTGGGCCAGATCAGGGATCCAATACAAGAAATAAAGTTGGGCCTCAAATTAATTAATTATCCATGCTCAGCCCAGAGCAAAATTAATTAATAAACACAGATTCATTCCACTAGAGAATCCGTGCTGACTTACCCCTTTATCCCAAATTGAGCAAGGACTTGTATTTTAGACTTAATCGATCTCCGTATTTAAGATAGAAATATCCGTTAATTAAGTAAGCTCACTGACAGCTTAAATTAATTAACATCTTATATTCATGAGTAGTACCACTCGACCTTATTAACACACCCGAACTTAATCAACCGGTCGGGTTTAGTGTGCTAATCCTTTCGAGTTCCTCAGGGGATATTATCAACCCATTTTACTAGGATACGGCTGCAAGATACAGACAACCAGCCTGAGCCACAAATAACTACTAACACCCAAGATATGTAGATCCGGTCGCGATGACGTTCACCATCGTAGGTCAAAGTGATAGATAGCCAAATGCACTCAGCTGAAGTCTTACCAAGCTTAAGACCAGCTAACTCACCGAGATCTTGGTTCTCTACTGAGGTCAGTTAGGAGAACACATCTCACTGTGATCCGTCAATACAACACCTTAAGTGTACCAGTAAAGACAAGCAGCTAAGACAAGCCACTTCTTATCTAAACTGCAGCTTAAACCGACAACTTAACTTAAGTTGTCTCAGCTGTGATAACTGTTTATATCTTGTCAGTTCAACCAATTTGTGTTGTCTTCTGTGATACCCGACACACCACACAAATCTAACTTTTATATAAGATAAAGGATAACATGTGCAAATATACATATTTATCCGATAGGAGAATAAAATAGTGGTAAGGACAAAAACACTTTGTATACAAGCAGAAAAAGTGCTTCTAGTATACAAAATCCCAACAATTCATCCACTTATACTAAAGTAAACTTGCGTCTCGTAAGCCGGGAGTGGTAAGCTCTTCGTGAAAGGATTAGCTAGGTTGACTTCAGTTACAATTTTGTCAATCACCACGTCACCTCGATTTACGAATACTCGTATAATGTGGTACTTTCTGTCTATGTGTTTAGACGCCTTGTGAGATCTAGGTTCCTTAGAATTTGTCACTGCACCCGCATGATCACAATAAATCGTGATCGTCTTAGGAAAATTCTGAACAATATCAAGATCCAAGAGGAAATTCTTGAGCCAAACTGCCTCTTTCGAAGCTTCTGAAGCAGCCACATACTCTACTTCCATGGTTGAGTCCGCAATGCATTTCTACTTTGCACTCCTCCATGAAATGGCTCCACCTCCCAAGGTAAACACATAACCTGAGGTAGACTTCTTCTCATCTCTGTCAGCCTGGAAATCCGATTCTGTATAACCCAAAGACACTAGACTGTCTGACTGGTAAACAAGCCTATAATCTCTAGTCCGTTTAAGGTACTTGAGAATATGCTTGACCGCAGTCCAGTGTTCCTTTCCAGGGTTAGACTGATATCTTGAGACCATGCCTACAGCATATGAGATATCTGCTCTCGTACAAAGCATCGCATACATGAGGCTACGGCAGCGGAAGCATATAGTACTAGCCTCATACTTTCTATCTCTTCAGGCGTTTTTAGGGCACTGATTCTTGGATAGAAAAATGCCATGTCTGAAAGGTACTGAACCTCTCTTGGCTTTTTGCATGCTAAAACAAGCAATAACAGTGTCAATTTAGGACACTTGTGACAAGCTTAACATCCTTTTCTGGCGATCTCGGATAACCTTGAACCCAAAGGTGTAAGCAGCTTCACCTAAGTCCTTCATTTGAAACTGCTCGGATAACCACGTCTTTACGTCTGATAACATTTCAATATTGTTGCCAAAGAGAAGGATGTCATCTACGTAAAATGCAAGAAACACCACTGATCCGTTAACACAAATACGGTACACACACCTCATTAGGACAGGATACAAATCCATAGGATTTGACTACCTCGTTGAAAATGCTGGTGCCATAACCGGAAAGCTTGCTTAAGTCCATGAATAGACTTCTTAAGCTTTCAAACTAGATGCTCTTCGCCCTTCTTCACATAACCATTTGACTGTTTCATGTAGATGTCCCTACGTTTTTCAAGGTGACCGTTTAGGAATGCGGTTTTGACATACATTTGCCAGATCTCTAGTTTCATGTGAGCTGATATGGCAAGGAGAATCCGAATGGACTTGATCATTGCTACAGACGAGAAGGTATCTTCGTAATCGATGCCTTCTTTCTGGGTAAAACCCTTCGCCACTAGCCTGGCCTTAAACGCCATGATCTCTCCATTCGGTCATCTCTCTTTGTCTTGTATACCCACTTACTACCAATAGCCTTACAACCCTCAGGTAGTTCAGTGATCTCGTATACACCCATATCAGTTATGGACTTAAATTCTGAGTCCATGACGATTCGCTAGGAATCTGCATCTATATCTCCCACTGCTTTGTTGTAAGTCCAGGGATCCACGGTATCTTGTTCATCTGCCGGGAGATAATCAAACGTCTCCCCAGTGAATATATACCGATCAGGTGTAAATATCACCCTCCCACTACGTCGAATAGTGTCAGGAGCTGTGTTAATGGATTGTGCAGTTACTCGTGGAGTACTATCTTGCACAATTGGTTGTTCAAGTGGAACTCGACCACCTTGTAATTCCTCAAGGATGATGTCGACTCGAGATTTATGGTTACTAATGTAATCCTCTTCCAAGAACCGAGCGTTAGGGCTAACAACGATCTTCTGTTCTTTAGGATCATAGAAGTACACACCCTTCGTTTCCTTCGGATGCCCTATGAACAACATCACTTCTGAACGTGATTCCAATTTGTCGGCCTGCCTATTCAGCACATAAGCAGGATAACCCTAAATCCTTAAGTGGTGCATACTGGGTTTGTGCCCGCTCCACAACTTGAAAGGGATCTTTTGTACCGACTTGGAAGGCACACGGTTCAGCAAGTATGCTGCAGTCTCTAGGTCATATCCCCAAAAGGAAACTGTCAAAGTTGCATAACTCATCATTGACCGAACCATCTCTAAGAGACTTCGGTTCCTTCTCTCTGACACACCATTCTGCTGAGGCATGCCCGGTGCTGTCAGCTGGGATGTAATCCCACATTCTGTCAAGTAGTCCTTGAACTCGGTGGATAGGTATTCTCTACCACGATTAGATCGTAGTGTTTTGATTTCTTTACCTAGCTTCTTCTCCACTTCTGCATTGAATTCCTTAAAGGTTTCAAAGCAATTCGACTTGTGGCGAAGAAGGTAAACATATCCATACCTCGAGTAATCGTCAGTAAATGTGACGAAGTACTCATACCCTCCACGAGCTTGTGTAGACATAGACCCACACAAGTCAAAATGTATCAAACTTAATACTTCTGTGACTTTATAACCTTTTGCCTTGAAAGGCCTAGTCATCATCTTGAAGAACCTTCCTTTCTCCTTTAACATTCACTATAGTAGGTCAAAGTGATAGATAGCTAAATGCACTCAGCTGAAGTCTTACCAAGCTTAAGACCAGCTAAGTCACCGAGATCTTGGTTCTCTACTAAGGTCAGTTAGGAGAACACATCTCATTGTGATCCGTCAATACACCACCTTAAGTGTATCAGTAAAGACAAAAAGCTAAGACAAGCTACTTCTTATCTAAACTGCAGCTTAAACCGACAACTTATCCTTAAGTTGTCTCAGCTGTGATAACTGTTTATATCTTGTCAGTTCAACCAATTTGTGTTGTCTTCTGTGATACCCGACACACCACACAAATCTAACTTTTATACAAGATAAATGATAACATGTGCAAATATACATATTTTCAGATAGGAGAATAAAACAGTGGTAAGGACAAAAACACATTGTATACACGCATAAAAAGTGCTTCCAGTATACAAAATCACAACAGCACAACCCAACATTCTAACTATCAAGCATTTCTTTGACACATTCTTTAGAATCAAGTTCATTCTTTAGAAATCTCGTGTCCCAGTTGACTAAATCACCATTGAACGTCTCTATATGTCTCATCAAATACCCTCCTGCAAGAAATCATTCATATCTATCAGTTAGTATTGTGGTAAAAAAAATTATGCTTACCTTTCTCAATATTCATGCATACAGTTATATTATTTTATGCTTAATATATACGAACCTGAATCCATAACTTTTGATATGTTCCCCCATAACTTTTGCATATGAATATCGTTTTTTATGCTAACCATTACGTATGTTTATGCACACCACCCTAAATTTTTATGCAGAAATAACATATATTATATGTACCAAAGGAATTTTAATTTATGCTAACTATTAACTATTTTTATGCAAATATATAAATACTTTTATGCTGACGAGCAATAATCAAATATTCCTAATTTTATACAGAACAATATTTTCTTTTTCGTGCAAACGGAGACTCATTTTCAACCACATAAGACACAAGATTCATGCTCATGATTCCTTGCAATAATGCTCGCAAACAATTATAATATGAAATATCTTCACCTAAGAAATCAAAAAATTACTAACATGCGTCTATGGTTTAACCGTAGCAATCGACAAACAAACCATTTGACAATGAAAACAACCTAAATCAACAAACCAATGACATTCCCATGAGCATGAATTTGACAATGAAAACAAGCTAACAACAGACTAAAACATTCCATGAGCATCAATTTGACCATTCAAAAACACAAAATCGCTAATCGATTTCGGTTTCAGTAGGGTTTAGGGTTTCTGTAATTGCTAATCGGTTTCTGTTTTCTTAAAAACACAAAATCATCCCCTTCCATATGGAGTAAGGTTATCGGTTTCAAAAGGGTTTCATTCACAACAACAATTTCTCCTCTAAACACAAAATCATTCATGAGTAAACTAAATTCAGATTCGAAAACATGAAACATACCTGAAATTTCATCGATTACGGGGATTTGTAGTCGATTTTCAACCAAAACACGAAACTACTATTTACGAAGATTAAGCTTCCATCTGCAAATCTACTATTTCGGTAAGCGGTTACAAGAGGGTTTAAGGCAGTTTGGGAGAAGTCGGAAGTTTGGGAGAAGTGGGTTCTCTTGATTATGGAAGGAAAGTTTTCGAGAATTTGGGGAGAAGTCGTGCGCCGTTTTCGCCTTCTTGGAGTTTTGAAAAAATGAATTCTAAACCCACCCAAACAATAAACTATTTCTATGCCCAAAACACCATTTCCCCAATTTTTTTTTAAAAAGATAGAAGGGGTTTATATTGACTATTAGATTAGGACCGATCGACGCTTAGGATCGGTTCTTATATCTCTTTTGAGTGTTGGATCTCCCTAGATCCACACCCTATATATATATATATATATATATATATATATATATATATATATATATATTCATAAGGATGAACAAATAAAAATTGAAACGTATATCTAACTAAAAATATTATGTTTATATTTGATTAATTTAAATATTTTTCATTAAAAAAACTTTGTTATTAGTTTTCACTTTTCAATCATTTTTCTAATTAAAAAGTTAAAAAATGTATTAACTTTTAAAATAAAATATTTGATATCCACAGAGATGCTTATGTGGTATATTGGAAATTAGTTTGAGAAATAACTTTATAGAGGAAACTAATTTGGCAAATAAGTTTTAAAGAAGATTATTTTGGTAAATAAGTTTTTTGAAAAGTCTATTTTTGAAATTGACTCTAATTAGATGCCTTGTGAGTTTGCTACCTTGAGGTGTACTAATAATATATAATTTAATTGATATTGTCACTTATGTGTAAATAATTAATTTAGTGTTGATTTAATACTAATCCTTATTAGAGTAGATTTAACGACTTGTCTTGTTTTTTTTTCGGCACAGAGATTTAGATGAGTGAGTGGTTGTGTGTAAAAAGGTAGGTCCCACAAAGAAAAAATGGGAGTTTGTGTAGTAATCATATTTCTTTTAAGAAACAAGACAAGTTGAGCGAACAACCAGTAAAGAAATACAAGACAAGTCGGGCGAGACGAAGAGAGTAACTCCTTGTGAGATGTGGAAGATTAGTCTCTTCTCTTATCATGGAATGACCCATTTTCTGTACTTTATTTGAATTTTAAAATGGGCTCAAGCATTTTGTTTGTACAGGCAACAATCAAGCCCCAAAAAACGCCAGAAGATCATCTGGCCCAAAAATGGTGGTCCCTTCGATAGCCCATCAATCACGCCCCGCCACGCGTGCATTGGTGGGCCATCTTTTTTAAAATCAAATATTAATTTAATTGAGTGGGGCCACCAATGCACGCGTGACGCCGCGTTATTGGTGGGCCACCAAGTGTTCCTCCCATTTTGGGACAGAAGATCCGCATTGCCAAAAAACATAGTCGCTATGAATTTCCATCCAATCATTGTTTTTTATTGTGAATTAAAGAAAAACTTGCCAAACGAAACATGAGCCAACTTGGTCAGGTTTAGACAAGTCTGGTCATCGAACTCATTGTCTCTTTCCGGGCTACAGCGTTGGCCCGCGGCAGCGGCTTTCCATCGACAAACGAAGTGAACAGAACGAGCGATCTCTCCGGTTGAGAAAACGGTGCTTCGTGGGACGCTCCTCGTATCGTTGCAAACGACAGAAAGTCGCCGTAGACTTGTGTCCATCCACCCACCTGCAGTTCCAAAAATCAAGATTTATAGATTGAATTTTTAAGACATTCGTTCGTTCAACTCCGAACCTGTCTCCCTTGGAACCAAACACCGTACGGCTGTGTTGTGTTCAATCCCAGTCCTTTAGCCAGAGTAGTAACTAGAGTCCGAGTCCCGGTTAGTGGGAGAATAGAATCTTGATCACCACTACAACAACACAATTTTCTTGCAATAAGTTCACCATGTATCAAACATAACTACAATTCAGAGTTTGAAATTCTTCTTCTTAACTATTGACCCTCAAATTCTTTATCAAACTCCAATTAAATATAACACTTGTTCCGATGGTAAGAGCTTTAATTACCTGTAAACTAATACACGAACACCAGACTGCACGAGCTTACCCACAACGCCAATGGTTGGAATCTCTAGATCTTGCATCTTATATTGCAGAATTCTGCAAGAAAGTTGGAATCATGTGACAAAATCGAAAGTGAATATAGATAAGATTCATAATGTTGAGTGTGTGTGAAATAACTCGCTGCAGACGCCCCATGAGCTGACATTGACGAGGCGAGCATGAAATGCTTTCTGCACATCTTTCCTATTCAAGTACGCCACCGTTTCATCCTCAACGCAAACATTCACTTTAGGCTCATCTTGCTGAACAAGAACACAAAACACGTTATACTTATAAGCAGCAGAGCAAGATGGATAGAGTTGGAGAGAGTGCTAACTAATTGATTCAGGAGTTGGGATTGCAGCTGAACAGATGACAAACAGACGTCGAGAGTAACATCGTAGGCATCGATAAAGTGGCTGATCTCCGAGGAGACCAGAGTTATGATGCGGCGGCAGACGGGCGTGAGGGCTCCGGAGGCAGCTTGCCTTCTGATCTCCGAGTAGTTGCATGCATATGTGAATTCCGAATACGCAGCATCCGAGATAAGCCCATGAGACCATAAATACTCTGCCCTCGAGTTGAAATCCGTGTTGAATTCTAGAAGAGGATTCCCAATCTGAAATAATATCATCATAAGAACAAGGTAATAATAGCATTAATTTGCTTGATGAATTTACTCACGGCGATTCCTTTGAGATTGATCTTGGCTTTGGATTCAAGAATGAGATTTGCTAGTTGTGGAACGTAATGCCCTAAATATTTAACAACCAAGATTCTTCAGATTAAGCCTGAACAAGAAAGAGAAACATAAACAATTAAACATACCACCATAACTCTCTCCGGATATGTAAAACTCTCCGTTCTTGAATTCTGGGAATCTCTCCAACCAGTTCTCGAGGAAAACAAGGTTGTCTCTTGCTAAAAAAACAATCAATCTTTACAGTTATGATAAGTTCTGTCTTTGAAATAAATGTGGTATGTTTCAATGTGGGACCTGTCATTTCATCGTTCACGGATTCATAGAAAGATTTGTTGGTAGAGTAAGAGAAACCAACTCCGGCAGGAGATTCCAAGTACAACATGTTTGCCACTGTAAAAAGGAAAAAATATTACAGTATTTATTTGCATTAAAGTGGTGAAAAAGAGTGTCGAACCTTTGTTCCAGCTGTAGTCATTCTTAACCAAAACATTCCCACTGGGTTGAAAAGGGCCATGCTCGCTAAAAGCTCCCGCTCCAATCGATGAACAACCCGGCCCTGCACAATTTATACCACCATGATTTATGCTTTGAATAGAAAGAATGGTGATAAACTAAACACAGCACACATAAACATACCTCCATTCAACCAGAGAACAAGAGGCTTGGAAGCAGGTGCAGTTTCTGCCTCAACGAAGTAGTAAAAATAAGATCTTTGCTGCTTTTCATCAACGGTAATGTAGCCGGAGTATTGCCGGAAGTTGACCGCCGGTTGACCGGGAAGACTAGCTATTTCATCAGTTTTCTTCTGGGATTTTGTTTCTGATACGGATATCATCAACACACAGATTACAACAAAGATTGAATATCGCTTCGACGCCATTACTCCCTCTCTGTTGTGTGTGTGTGTGTGAAAGAGAGAGAGAGAGAGAGAAGGGAGCTAGAGCAGATATGTTCTAATCTACTTCTTGACTGTTTAATTAAGCATTTTGAAAGTGTGTGCTAGATTAAATATCTTAGAGTCTATACTACAAAAGTCTTATCTAATGTAGGACCGTGTAATTAACTCCTAACCCTTACACAATCTACAATGGATTATTTAATTTGAGGATTTAAAGGAAAAATAGGGGTGCCCACAAGTTGAGAAGCTGCTTTGGACTTCCTGCTGGTGCCTTTTTCTGATTTTTGAAATTTGTCACTGTGAAAATAATTGAGTGGCGTGTGTCTCATTTGAATTCGAGTCATGTGACTCTCAAAAAATATAGTTTAAAGAAAATAAAGAAGAAAAGACGATGAAGAAGAGAAGTGGGGTTACCCCACACAGAGAAAAGGCTTTCAAAAGAAGCTAAGAAAGCGCAAAGAATCATGATGCATCTCCATTTTGGCTCATCAAAATGGGGTCATCAACTTCTATTTGCGACATACATACCCTTAATTTTTAGTGGGATGCATAGGGGCAATCTTGTCAATTTAATTTATTGTTTTATTTATATACATTTTGTATGACGAGAGAAATATATAGAAATGATAATTGGAATCAGACCCGACAGATCAGTTCCGCTCACGATGGGGCGGGTAATATCCAACTTCACAAAAGTACCGTGTAGGTCCGAGCCCGAACTGGGGCGGGGGTTGGTTCCAATTTCCCTATCGAGCCCAACCCTGCTGTGACCCATATTAATTTCTTTTTACTTTATCTTTTTTATTTTATTCGAATTTTCTATTTCTTCAAATTATACTCTTACGTAATAATACATGGTAGTCTTAATAAGAAAACTCAAATAAAAAGACTTCCATCAACAAAAATTAAAAATAAGAAAACAAGACAATTCAAATTAAAACAATTCAAATCTCACCAATGTGTCTCGAGTTGTTTGACTTTGAGATTGGGTTTGAATTTCCAAGACCCGCGTACGTCTAGCGGTCTAGGTATGGATTTAGGTCCTGCATCCAAAATGTGGGTTGAATCTGGATTCTATATTACCCGATCTTGACCTACATAACTATATATCCCTAAAAATAGTAGTCTCTATTAAAATATGTATTAAATTAGTATGGAAACCCGTAGAAAAGAGGTAAACACTAGGATCAATAGAGAAACAATTAATTCATGCCTAGCGGTTGAGGTGAACACTAGGATCAATAGAGAAACAATTAATTCATGCCTAGCGGTTGAGGTGGGTGGCCCGGGACCGATAGGTCCTGGGTTCAATTCCCATCAAGACCGTTAGGTGTTGTCTGTCACCCTGTCACATTAAGGGTGGTTGAACTCTCCTGTGTGGTTTGCGAGCTGCCATCGCACAAGGAAGCATGGTTTACCCAAAGGCGCACCGAAGTAGGTATGGCTGCGGGTTTCATGAATCAAAAAAAAAAAAAAAATTAATTCATATGTAGTGACCCCTGACAAATATTTGGTTGCTTTATGATAGAGTATTCATGAACTTTAATGCGAAATTTATATTAGTTTACTTTCTTTTATGAGTTTTAATGTAAATCTTTTTTCAATAGGCTTATGCGATAATTCACAATGGGTTCGGTTTTTAAATTGTCAGTTCAAATAATAAATTATACTCCCTCCGTCCCGCTAATTCTGTCCTAGTTGACTTCGGCACGGAGATTAAGAAATTTTAGTTTAGTGTGTATTTTATGAGTTTTAATAGAGTATTCATGAACTTTAATGCAAAATTTATATTAGTTTACTTTCTTTTATGAGTTTTAATGTAAATCTTTTTTCAATAGGCTTATGCGATAATTCACAATGGGTTCGGTTTTTAAATAGTCAGTTCAAATAATAAATTATACTCCCTCCGTCCCGCTAATTCTGTCCCAGTTGACTTCGGCACGGAGATTAAGAAATTTTAATTTAGTGTGTATTTTATGAGTTTAATTGTATAAAGAAAATGACACAGTTTTCGAGGAGTAGTTGGTGGAAAGAAATGAGAATTATCCAAATTTTTGCAAGGTTAGTAAAAGGCAATCGATTTTTATTTTTTATATTTTTTTTATATTGTATTTGAAGAAATAATCTAAAGTTTTTAAAAAGATAAAAATCATAATTTTCTGAGTTTGGAGCGGAACATAATCGAGTGGGAGATAAATTTTTGAAGAGAGAGAGTATAAGAATGTGGGGGTTGAGTAGTGAGTAAGGGTCACTTCATTTTATGTTTAAAAGTAATTTTTACTATTTTAGGAAAGAGGACAATAATAGCGGAACAGTCCGATTAGACAAGTAGGACAATAATAGCGGGACGGAAGGAGTATATAAATAGTCACTTAAATAATAAATTATACTCTCTCCATCACATTTGAAACAATTTGTTTCCAAAATAAGAAATTACTTACTAATTATCTACTAAGCTAAACCATTTAACAAATTAAATCAAACCTCCCTTCTTTTAATTTTTTTATCTCATTTGTTACTCCACCTCAGAATTTTTCTATCCTGGACCAGGTCCACAACTTAAGTTGTGGACCTGGTGGTTTAAAACCATGCCACATGGAATATTTTTAAAATAAAAAATTACAAGAAAACACAACTTAAATCCTAGACCATAAGGTCTTGTAGACCTGGTCTAGGATATAAATTTTCTCCACCTCACCCAAACCCTACTTCCTTAAACATTTCTGAATCATTTTGGAGAATTCTTCTTGCGCCACCTCCCTCCCATCTTCGAAACCCTTGTTCGATCTTCCTTCCATCGAACCTTCACAACCCTTCCGCGATGATGAATCGTCTTCCCTCCGACGATCCATCCCTGAAAGCAGGCCCTCTGTTCTCTAACCTTCTCTCTTCTCATTGTGATTTTGGCGAAATCCGGGTACGTATTTAACTATCGTAGTTCCCGAAATAGAGGTAGATCCCGCAGATTTACCTCCCCTCGGGTCTTAGATCGTTGATATCTCTCCAACTCCATACAACTATGAGGTGTTGGAGAAGTTGTTGAAGAATCGCTTGATTTTTGAATGAGATTTGAAACTAGATCTTAGAGTTCTTCCCTCTCTGACGGGAATCGCGTGTGTGGGTAATGTGAAAAAATGAGCGGAGAAGTGGATGGTGAAGTAGCAAAAGCGAAGATATGAGTTGATGCTTTCATCTTCTTAAATCGAAGGAGATGAAGCTTAGGGCAAAGGAAGGGACGACCACTGAAGAAGATGTCCACAAAATGCTTCGTCGGTATCTGCCTTATTACTCAATTCTGGTGAGATCTTTTCGATAAGAATTTCTTTATGTTGTTTTTTAGGCTTAATTGGTAAGAATACTTTGAGAGAATTGGGTTAAGGGTATTGAGATTATAAAATTCTGTTCACACTTAGGTTGTATTACGATAAAATGATGATTACAACCTATAAAAACTATATCCACCATACTCTGATTATTTTATAAATCTAAGGTTCATATGGTTGATAGTAATTTGCTAGATTGAGTTACGAGTTCTTACTAATCTAGTATTCTGATTTTCATTATCTGATCTTCGATTCCTTGATTGGTTTGGTATTATCCTTGAGGTAAGAGTTCTGTCTGTATTGGAGCTCGTACTCTGATTATTTTGTTTGTAAATTCATCTTCTACCCTGCTACGTTGAACAATTGTTGTTATTGGAGCTGTGACTCCTTTGTTTTGTTGGTGATAATCTACTACTCTGTTTGGTTCAATACTTGTACTTACATATGGAGTTGTGACTCCTTTATTTTGTTGGTAACAATATACTTGTTAGGTCAGTTGCATACTTGTTCTTACTAGAGCTGTTAGGGGTGTAAGTGGTTCCGCTCCGAACCGCGAAACCGATCGGACCGAACCAAACTAAATCGAAAAATGCGGTTCGGTTCGGTTTTGCGGTTTGGTTCGATTTATTTTTTTATATACCGTTTACATTCGGTTCGGTTCGCGGTTTCAAGAATTTTTGAACGGTTCGAACCGAACCAAACCAATATCCTATTTTTTATTTTTTATTTAATATTTGTCTTTTTTATATGAGAATATTATTGGATTTAGATATTAGATTTAAGTTAAGATCAATTCTAATCTATACAAATGAAGATAAAGGAGTAACAACTCTATACTTATGAGTTCGGAATGAGTGACATCCTACAAACTATTATTTTTGCATTATTTAGGATTTAAAAAATAAATAAATAAATAAAAAGGTGAACCAAGGAACCGAACCGAACCAAACAATTTATAAGTGGTTCGGTTCGGTTCGGTTCCGATATTGAAAAACACATCGAACTGAACCGAACCGAACCATTTCTATGTGTTTGGTTCGGTTCCTAAAATATACAAAAAACTGAACCGAACCGAACCGTTAAACCCCTAGCTGTGAGACTCCTTTATTTTGAATATACAAATTTGTTACTCTACTTGGTTCAATACTTGTACTTACATTTGGAGCTGTGACTCCTTTATTTTGTTGGTGATAGTCTGCTACTTTGCTTGGTTCAATACTTGTTTATATTAGAGTTGTGACTCCTTTATTTTGTTGGTACCAATCTGATGCCTGCTTTTTTAGACTTAAATTACTCCAGGACATCTGTAATAGCACATGTTAATAGAGGCTGCTCCTTATGAGATTTGAATCTTAGATAACCCACTTAGGGTCAAAAAGATAATTGCATTTCAAAAAGGTACTTACATTTCCAAAAGATACTTACAGTCTTAATAGATACTTACATCTCCAAAAAATACTACATTTCCAAAAAATACTTACATTTTTAATGGATACTTATATTTCCAAAAAATAGATACATTTCCAAAAGATACTGAAACTGCTTTGCCTTCAAGGTTCATCTGTCCAGTCATCCACAATCAAACCAAGTATGTCTCTTAGCTTTACTACATCTATTAGCATCCCATTTTCAATCATATATTCTATGCATTACTCTACCAAACTATGGGGAACTTCCAAGTTCATGGGAAGGGTTCTTGCCCTATAAGACTATCTTTTTTGAGTTGTGGGACTCTGTAACAGTTATGCCCTTTATACTTCATGATCTCAATCATGCACCATTGCAAAGAAGAGAAAAGCTTGTTTAAGGTCATAGGAGACAATTGTTCATAAGCTAGGCATACTGCATTAACTAACTGATCTACATTGAAACATGTTGTTTCAATCTGAATGCTTTGAATAGCTCTAAAAAATCCAAGATCCAACACATTAATATCTGGAGAGGTAGGTTGTTGATGTGTCAATCTGATATCAAATCTTTCCAATGTGGCAGCTTCTCTAAATTGGGGATCACTATCCTTGATATGAGGTTTAGCATTATCTTATTGAATTAAGACACGTTTGCTACTATTGGCTGACCATTTAGCTCTAATGGCAGGTTTATTTGTATGATGAATCTGTCAGTCAGTTGATTTTATAAGATCTTATAGATTAAACAACTGAAAACTGATAAAGGAAAGTGAATATAAAGCATAATGTTACAGACCAATATAAAGCATAATTCTCTAATGTTACAAGAAACTTAATTATAGAAAACTGATTGTTCTTCTAATGTTACAAGATGCAATGTTACAAGTGGATTCAGTCTGATGTTACAAAATGTTATTGTTACAATTTGTGCAGATTTCAATGCTTTTCCATACCTTATTTATTAGACAGGCCTTAGTCACTTCCCTTGTGATTGATTGTATGGGCTTTGTCTCTAATGTTCTGGCTGCTCTGTTTATGCTGCTCCTTTGTGCTGCAATTTGTTCTGTAAAGGAAAATATCCCTATTTTCCCATCAAAGATCACACTGCCGTCCTCAGAAAATATAGGGCGGCAAACTGCACACATAAGCCTCACTTTGGTTATGAAATTTTTGTTCTTACAACTTCTATGTGGATCTGCCTCTCCCGGGGTTAGATAAAATCTGTAGGAAACCCTTGTTAGATAAAATCACTTTTCGTCTATATGCACAGTGTTATGCATGCTCTTAAATTTCAAAGTGTTCAAGATCCTATCAAAATCTAGAGCCTCCATAGAGAATCTTAGCCTAAGTAATTTGTTTGGTGCAGCTTGGTCAGACTTAATTGCACGAGTGTGAGCTTTGATCTAACCCTTAGTGGCCTACTTCCCAACTGTACTCTTGCTAGTACTAATGCCCGTTGCTAACTTTCTAATTGTAGATCTCTTATGTAGCTCTAGACCTTGGATTAGTTCTAAGTCTATAATGACTCTTTTTTTCTAGATTGGCCTATCTTCGCACTTTGTAGAAAGATAACTTCACCTTGATTTTGTTGCTTCTTTGCAGTTCTCCAGAGCCGATTGACTATGCTACGAGAACACTTTCATTTGGTCATTGCTTCGAGGAACTTCCTTGATTTGGCTTTCCATCCTTCGAGTGTTGGAGCAAAAACTGTACAACAAGATTTCAATCGGTGGTTGAAAGATTTTTACCTGTCTTTTGCTGATGTTGTTAGCTTTGTAATATGTTATCTTTCGATTGTTTGGGAGAAGAAACTTGAAATTCAAAGATTTCTGAATCTGTAACTAGTCTACTTTGTTTTCCCTGCATTTATTGTGCTGACAATTTGAATATAAGTGTTGTACATTGGCGCCTCAAATTTGGTTTTTATCTTACATTGCCGCCTGAATTTTAGAGCCAATTAATTATTTCACTTCTATTTCCTTTTCAAAGTTTAATCCCCCTAAATATTCTTCTTAATCAAGATTTAAAAACTTAACTAAATTTAAAAGATCACAAAATGAGATCCATTCAAATCAAATTTCCTTTCTATTTGAAAAGTCAACAAAGGTGGACCATTATATTAACAACTAACAACACTCCTTAGTTCCTGTGCCCATTTGAAACGGGACGGAGGGAGTACAAATTATGGTGTGAGCGTTTCTCACACCAAACGCTCTCAATATTGCAACGAGCCCTCTCAACAATGATTCCACTCGGCGGCGGCGACGTATCCCTCGGCGGCAGTGCGGTTACCTTTCCAAGTAAGACGGACGATCGTGACAACTCTCGGCGAAACCTTCGGCCTTGGTGGCGGCGGAAATAACCTTAGCGGCGGCCACCTTGCACATGTGGCGGCAGAAATACCCTCGGTGGCGGCTACCTTGCACGTGCAGCGGCGGATTCCTTGTGGCAACGGCGAAAATACCATCGGTAGCGGCTACCTTGGTGGTTGAATTAATTTTTCTACTTCTAAATCTGTTTTGTTTTGCGTCTGGTAAATTGTGCAGTAAATTTATCATAATAGTCCACTTAATTCAAATAATTTGTGCAGTTATTGAAATATAATGTTTTGAATGAATTCTGCTTCAATCGAATATGTTCTTTGAACTGCAGAGAATGAATATTAGTGAATGATTCTTCTTGAAATGAATCTGCTTTGATTGATTTTTGTTGTGAATTTTAGGCATTTATTGTGCTTGAGATTCGAATGATTGGGTATATGAAATTTGTGAATGAATTCTGGCTAAATTTTAAGAATACGCTATTGGAATGATTTTTTTTTTTTGGGATTACGAGGGTAACCCGTAGCCGCTACCGAAGTGTGCACTAGGTAAACTCCGCTCATGTGCTCTAGCCTGCAAACAACACAAAAGGGGCTACTATTGGAATGATTAGGCATATGAATTTGGGAAATGAATTATGCTTCAATTGAATCTTGTTTGATTGGTTTTGGTTTTGAATTTTGGTAATTGATTTTTCTTCTTCTGAATCTATTTTGTTCCGCGTTAAATTGTGCAGTAAATTTATTATAAAGTGCACTTAATTCAAATAATTTGTACAGTTATTGAAAATATAATGTTTTGAGTGAATTCTACATCAATTGAATATGTTCTGTGAACTACAGATGATGAGTACTAGTGAATGAATTCTTCTTGAAATGAATCTATTTTGATTGATTTTGGTTTTGAATTTTGGTAATTGATTTTGTTTCTTCAGAATCTGTTTTGTTCTGGGACTACTAAATCGTGCAGTAAGCTTATCATAAATGTTTTGAATGAATTCTCTTTTCCTTGGATTTGATTTGTGAACTACATATAATGAGTACCTGGATGTTCTTCTTGTAATACATAAATGAGAATTTGGCAAGATAGTTCAATGAAGGAAGATGAAACATAAATGAAGTTTATCACTTGTGAAAGAAAATGACATAACGAGGAAGTCATGAAGAAAGAAATTTCGAGTTTGGTAGTTTAAGACTAGTATTGTCTGTATTTGAATTTTTCGCTTTGTTCCAAACACAACTGCACTGTTAATGTAGCAAGAGTTCACTTTTCACATATATACATTCTTAAAATTCACTAATAATGTAAATTAACTACACTTTTCATGAATAATAGTTGCACAATCTTCAAAAGTCAATTGCAGGTAGCAGTACAAGTTTCATATTAATAACACCACACCATCCAATTCAATAACTAAGAGAAAACTAAAAAAAACACAAACTAATACATAATAAATCTAGAATCTATCTTCACTTGTTTGAACACAATTCGGCCCAAAACAAGCGTGTTAAATTGTTATCTTCATCATCACACAACTCAAAAGTTGCAAGTCGAATGTCAAATCCACATTAATCGGCATAGTCTCGATAAAATTGTATTCCGTCATCCAATGTCATAAATTTCATCTCAACAAAAGGTTTGTATTCAAGAGGATAATCGGGAACAATTTTCTCGACGACATCTATATCATCGCTCTCATCTACACAGAAATGAAGTTTGATTAAAAGTGCATTAAAAATTACCAAAAAGTGCATTTATTTTACAAAAAAGTGAACTCGACACAGAACATCAATTCCAACAAAAAACGATTCTCTTCTAACACTAGCATAATTGAATTCAAATAGACACTTGAAGCAATCGAACGTGCATTAAAATGATCAAAAAGAGTATTCATTTTTGCAAAAAATTGAAATCGACACAAAACATCATTTCAAACCAAAAACGAGCCTCTCCTAAAAGTAGGGTGTCGATCGGGATGGGATCAGGAATCCCAATACCGAATTTCAGGATCCCGATCCTGAAAACAGTATAAATTACATCCTGATACCGATCCCATTTCGGGATTCGGGACGGGATTTTAATGCCTAAAGTATCATAACAGTTAATTGGATAAAGCATAGTTTACCATATTGAATTAGAAAACTAGCTCCGGTCTGTCTATTTGTCTCATCAATTATATGATGTATGATTGTTTCATAGCTGAATCTTAATCAATTCTCGCACTTATGGAAGGGTGCTCCAGGTGAACCTCAAAATCTTGGAAGCAATTTTACAATTATTGTTGCTTCTTGAATGCAACAAAATTGGTGTCAGTTATGAGGCTTTTAACTCGCAGCCGAACTTTTGTGCTGCGCCATTGTGGAGTTGCTTGCATAATCAACTTTGGAAGTTTTGGGATGTTAGTATATTGACAGACTCCTACCATCCTAAGAGCTTCTTCCGTCATGAATCTTTGCAAGAACCTGTTATCTGTTTTACAAGTTATTATTTAATATGACGGAGTATTTATGTATTTGTGCTCGTTTCCCATGTGTGTATGGGTCAGCTGTGTGTAGTTTTCTTGTTAGTCTTATCATATGACACTATAGTTGCACACTCTCACATGTATTTGAGTCGTATGAGTACATTTTTAATGGATGATGGAAGAGTTACTTTAAGATTTGTATTCCTACTTAACTGACACTTTTCTCTGTTTTCAGGCAGACCGGAATCGAATTAGCCGGAAGTAGGTTCCACTTTATTGTGTGCAAGGAAGGTTTGAAAGGATAAATCAGCATGCAGTAATGTTTTAGGTCATACTTATTATAATTATTAAAGAATGGCCGTAATCGAACCCCTAATCACTTCACAGAATCTGCAGGATGCTGGAAGCCATGCATTTTCAATAGGCATCACAGAAGTTCTTAACACAAACCTTTTGATCGAGCTGAGAGCGGATGATATAGAATATGTCTATCAGAGGTTAATACTCATTCTATATTGTTACCCCCTCTCCGAAAAATGAGGCCATTCTTCCTCGATTTTGAATTTTGATATGTAAAATATTGTTTAAAAAGACTGATTAGTTATCACCTTTTGCAGGAGCCCTGGAAAGATTTTAGTCATTACTGTGCCAACTTTTGAAGCTTTGACACAATTTGGAACTGCAACGATCACAACAAATATTGGTGAAGTTGAAGCATCCTACAGCCTTACTGTAACATTGGTGTTCGAAAACTATACAGATTTGCAAGAATTTCAAATGATTATACGTACTAGATACGGAAAAGAAAATTATTTTGGGTAAATATAACTATATGTCATGTTAAACAGAGATATTTATATTAAACTATATCTCATAATGATCTAGTTGCAAAAGAGGCTTGATTTTGCACAAATTATGTTTCCTTCTGATTCACTTTACAATATCTAGATAATAAGTTGTATCTTGCAGTTTGATTGCTCATCTGGTGGCAGCGAAATGGAGGTACTGAGTTCAAAGTCACTACTCGCCGCTCAAATTATATCTGAACATCAAAAGACAAAGTTAAATGTTAAGCATCATGTTATTTGTGATAGCACAGGAACAACTCTACATAATGAAGCCAAAAGAAGTAGTAACCAGATCATTTAAATTATACCCAACTACTGATCAAGCTGCTACATATCATTTATATTCATGCCTTCTGTCTAAGCAATTGCCCTTTATGTTTGTGTCGTGTTTCCATATCGTGCCACAAATAGCTTTGTACTCCTGCTGATGGTTTCAAGTGTGGTATAATCAGGAAGAAGTGCTCTGGTATTTTCGACCTCAACTGCCACATTCAATATATTTGCATTGGCTGGATGCTGCTATTCGGTCTGTTTCTAGCCATCTTTCTAACAGGTAGCATCCTTAATAACCTGTGATTCCTAAAACAAGCTCAAAGTTGCTGATTTTCTCATTTTATCTGAGATGCAGCCATTCTGCTACTCTGGCTTTTACATCAGAAAGGGCTTTTTGATCCCATATACGAGTGGTGGGAGGAGAAAAACCAACGTCTAAGGAAGCATGCTGAACTCTCACTCATCCACTTGCAAAAAGGCCATCATAGGCATGATAGAAGAAGAAGGCACTATCACAAGCGTGATCCTGAAAGGAAGCCAAGTCGTCACCTCGAGCATAAGCATAGAAGCATAATAGGAGAAAGTGATGAGCTTATACTAAGGACAAGCACAAGCAAAGAAGAGTCCAGATTCAAGCATATTGGAGCATGAGTATAGAGCTAAGCGTCATCATGGGAAAAGAGAGAGAAATCCTCTCAGGTACGAACCAAGATGACTTCTAAAAATTTGCATCTATATACTTCATAATCTTTCTACACTTGTTGTAATGTGATTCTTGATTTGCTTGTTCAAGTTTGATACTTTGTGAAATGGTATTCTTGAACTTGCATTTTAGATTACACTTAAATTAAATAATTGGAGTGTTATTTGGAGAAGTAGTTATATATATATGACTTCTTTTATGATGAGGAAAACCTACACTAAGAGAAATTGGACACGTAGTTATATATCTCTTAAATTAAATAATTGGGAGTGTCATCTTTATATGTACCTGCGTTTTTAAATGTTTTCTTTACTAAAATCTTTAGAACAATTATAAAACTCAAAACTCATTTTTACCGTATCTATCAGATTATTAAATACTAATTCAACGCAAAATTGTTGAATTTGATTTCAGATCTCAAATCTAGATCTAGTTTTAGTGTAGAGATTCACAAAAGGGAACGAAAACTGATTGATTATTATTCTGAAAACTCATAGCAAGATCAATGAGATATGCCTTATTTATACAAGCTGAAACAAGTGTGTAACTACTTAACCGAACAAGAAACGTAATATCGAAAACACGTTTTTATTAGTTATCTATCCTAGCCATCCGATTGAGCTGTGCGCCATCCAACAGCTATGGTAAGGTTGATCTAGATGAGACGGTTATAACTGCCTTCATCCTCTTCACTTCTCGGCTGCAACTGCTCTGCAACCTTCGCTTCTTCTCGCTCCTTCTGGAAGGATCCACAAACGCGATTAAGAATCCGAACACCCCCCCCCCCTCAAGATGGACTCGATGAGGATCTAAGAGGGACATCTTGGATAATAGAAATCGAAACCGAGGCCCAGGCAAAATCTTAGTAAAAACATCGGCTAGTTGATCAGAAGTAGAAATAGGTGTGGGTATGAGAAAACCAGCCTTAAATTGATCCCGAACAACATGACAATCCTTGTCAAGATGTTTAGTCCGTTCATGGAATACCTGATTCTTGGTGATGTGTATAGCAGCATTATTATCACAATGGAGTGGAATTGGAAGAGAAACAGAAGACTGTAAATTAGCAAGCAAGTAAGTCAGCCACTGAAGCTCACGCACGGTACTTCCCATGGCTTTGTATTCAGCTTCGGCAATTGAAACAGAGACCGTGGATTGTTTCTTACACTTCCAAGAGATCAAGGCACTGCCAAGGAAAATGCAGTATGCAGTCAAAGACCGTCTAGTGCTAGGACACCTTGCAAGCAATGAGAAGACTTGGCGACTAAAGAATAAACCAAGCGATGGAGTTCCCTTCAAATACCTGAGAACATGGAGTGCTGCATCCCAGTGGTGCTCACGTGGAGCAGAGATATGATGGCTCAGCTGTTGAGTGGCATATGTAAGGTCCGGCCGAGTCAAGTTGAGATACAAGAGCTATCCAACCAACCTTCTATACTGTTCTGGATCAGCTAATAAAATAGAGGATTCAGCATGCAAGTTTAACCCAAATGGAAATGGAGTAGAGACTGATCTGCAACCAAGTAAACCAGCCCTTTCCAAAAGATCAAGAATGTATTTCCTCTGAGTTAAATAAGTACCTTGCTCTCCTCTAGCAAGTTCCATACCCAGAAAATACAATGATGCACCAAGATCTTTGATGGTGAATTTCTGATGGAGATATTGCTTAAGTCTTTCAATCCCAGCTAAATAAGGCCCAACAAGCAAAATATCATCAACATATACCAATACAGCAATAAAACTAGATCCATAACCAAGTGTATAGAGGCAATGGTCATGTGCACTTTGAGTAAAACCATAAGAAATCAAGGCCTTACTTAATTCATTGTTCGGATTCTTAATCGCGTTTGTGGATCCTTCTAGAAGGAGCGAGAAGAAGCGAAAGTTGCAGAGCAGTTGCAGCCGAGAAGTGAAGAGGACGAAGGCGGTTATAACCGTCTCATATAGATCAACCTTACCGTATCTGTTGGATGACGCACAACTCAATCGGATGGCTAGGATAGATAACTAATAAAAACGCGTTTTCGATATTAAGTTTCTTGTTCGGTTAAGTAGTTACACACTTTTTTCAGCTTGTATAAATAAGGCAGATCTCATTGATCTTGCTATGAGTTTTCAGAATGATAATCAATCAGTTTTCGTTCCCTTTTGTGAATCTCTACACTAAACCTAGATCTAGATTTGAGATCTGAAATCAAATTCAACAAAAATCTGTAGACGGTCAGGAGCTTTCTCTGCCTTAAAGAGATCGGATTTAATTGCATTTTCTTACTTCTACGCTAAGTTTGAGAATTACAAATTTTTAGTTATGTTTTCAAAATCTTTACTCTAATATAATACCTAATCCAAAAGCCGTACCAATATCCAATTCTGAAATCTTGTGCCAACAATTCTACTAAATTAACATATTTCGAGTTTACTCATTAGCAATGATATTACAAGAACTCTACTAATGAAAATGCAGAAGTATAAATATGATACTCTAAACAATTCCCCAACATCAAAACTAAGCTGTGGTGAAGAAGCTGCCACGTCTATACTAATTCCACATAATGTAGAGTAAATAATAATTCATAATCTTATGTATTTAACACATTCCAATTGCTTAAAAAGTCTTTTATCCATAATTATCCTGAATATTTTAAAGAAACTCTCAATTATCAGCCCTTTAACAGTTTCCAAACTGATGAGTTGTCTGAGAATAAACAAAATCAACTTAGTTTGATTACACTGTTTAATTTGAACCAACCTAATGAAGTGAAGCAAGCTGTCGGCCCATGATGAGCAAATTGTACAAGAAAATAGGAGAAAAACAAGTGCAGCTGTGATCATGCATGACATCTATTGAAGAAATGTCTAGGGACTTGAACTAGTTTGCTTTTCCTTCAATACAAACCAAATATCCAATAATCTGAATGGTTAAGAGTGGAAGGATTGTGTAGCCTTACCAATTGCTCTAAAATACTACAATCCTTTCCTAGCACCCCATATGATTGTTCTGCAGAGTTGCAATGTTAACTCAGTGTGTATGGTGAAGTTTCTTTTCTATTTAGGATGCTTCTTACAACTGTGAATTTCATGTAGTGGAATGCATCTTGTTTCTTTGCAACATATTCCAAGTCATTTCTCCATATGAATTTCTACTGTAGATTAGCTTTAGCCAACTTCCAGCAGTTTAATGCACAGAGGACACTATCTTCAAACCACTAAGCAAACCAGTTACCTCTATACCTTGCCAAAAGCCGAGATATATCAAAAAACCAACAGCTATTTCAAATCGCATTGCATAGCTTTCTAATCTTTCTGCCGTAATTCAGCATAGCGCTCACACTCTCAACCACCAGAAAGATCTGCAACATACAGAAACAAATGCCCTGAGCAAAATGAATAGAGCAGGCATAGAAAGAGACACAAATTATTTTAAGAAAAAACAAAGATGGAGTAGTTCTAGAGAAACTCTTTATTGCAAAATCCTAGTTAAAAAATTGAATACCCTGTAATCATTCTATGTATATCCACTAATAGGACACCCACAATGAGAAAGACAAGGCAGCAATTCAAGTAATCATTGCCTAATTGGAGAAACTTCACCCACCACTTTTATTACCCTCTATAATTGTGCTTAAAAAAATTAAAAGATTCACTCACAAGCCTGCTGGGATAATTATAAACTAAAAATTTGTGCACGATGAATTTAGAACAAGCCTGCTGGGATAATTCAAGTATCAAGGAACAACTTGAAAAGGAATAACCTGGAAACAAGCATATCCCACTGCAGTTGCAAAGTAAAAGTTTGCGTTTCCAGTCCCCTGCAAAAATAGAACAAGTCGATAAACTACCAGAGAACAGGTTATACATATCCACATAAGCATAAGGACACGTACCCTCCAAATCCATAGATTGTGCATTACAGGGCTAAGAAGTGAGATCCCAACATATCCACAAAAGAGGAAGAATGTAAATTGCATTTCTGAACCAAGAATTATAGTAGATATCAGTTCATGATGAGGAAGTTCACAATTCAAACTGCCTATAAAAGTGCATGCAGAAAGAGGGGATAACTAACCTGCTAATTCATTAACAAATAGCACCAGCAAACTCAAATATAAAGCTGAGTCCCCAACCTAGATAAACCAGAACTAAATCAGGATAGCAATAAATTCAGTCAAATATAACTCATGAACTCTTCTGGTTAAAATACTTAATCATGATATCCAGTATAATAGTCATACATTAGCATACAAACCCAGAGCAATGCTAGCTTCAACAATTACTCAAATCGACAGACCCTTTTCCAATTATTTTGTTATATATGATCTTGGGTTCTTTTGACTAATCGAGAGAAATGGTGGTAGTTACTGGTTTAACTTTCCTTGCGTGGTAACAAGAAGGAATACCAGTAAAAGCACATTGATTTATGCAAAGAAACAGGATAGTAAAATAAAGTTGCAGACAGATAAAGGGAAAACAGTTCATATTCTAATATTTAGTGATAATGGGAAGGCTCACCGAAGGATAAGATTTTAGCATGGAAGAGACTGCCAAGTAAACGAAGGCCAAAAAACAGGGCCTATGATTAAGCCGTATGGCTAAAGGCAATATCATGAATAGGATGTTCACATGAAAAACTATTAGGAAAAAATTCCTGAAAAAAATCAAACACTTCTGCAAAGAAGTACCTGCAGTAAAGAAGCCAAAACATTATGGAAGTTTGAGAAAGAAACATATGGCTAAGTAATGGGAATCTAGCTAGCAAAATATCCACTTGGCACTTACCACAAGACACCTATATTTGGAGACAAATCCTCAATTGTAAGAATAAATCCATAGGTTCTGTATAATGGCACCAAAAGTTATCAGGGAAGCTCACAAAAATAAAAAGAAAGATAAGCAAACATATCCAACCCTAGGTATCAAAGAACTAATTTCAACCACACTAAGTCTGTTTTCAGTGGGAAAGGTCATAAGAGAAGAGGCCAACCAATTATCTCCAAGGACTTTTAAGAGACAACTAATTATCCGATATGCTTTGTGATGCGCGGGCTCCTCCACTAGTCTATCATCGGAGAGGAAAGGGAGGAAGACAGAGGGGAACAATTGAAGTTGAAGAATGAGGAGGGACAGGAGAGGAGATAGTTGGATCGCATGTTGGGTCCTTTTTGGGTTGGGCCGTAGGCTATATTATCTTATTAATAATTACATCTTGTTTTGTATGGGCTGAGCCCAAGTCGTGTAGGGGATCCTTAAGTATTCTCGCTGTTAGGGTTGTTCGGCAGCTGATAATTAGTAGAACTGATATTGGCTCTGGAGGTTGCCTCATCTCGAAAGAGGCTTGTAATCTGATTTCTTGCTTTTGTCAACATAATTATCCAGAGTTCAATTCTATTTCTGTTCTTATTCGTATCCAAATAAGTACAACGTATCAAACTGGTATCAGAGCGGACGACCTCGGCACCATGACGAATCAAAACAAGCGAATCGACGGCATTGAATCTGAAATCAACACTATCCGGACGGCGTTTCAGAACCATGCGTCGGAGATTCAAGAGAAACTCCACAATCAGGCCTCGGAGATAAGGGCGAGACAAGACGAACTATCAGCAAAACTGGATCGACTTATCCAGCTTCAGGGTGAAAGTTCCCAGTCACAATCGAAGACCGCACGGAACAAACAACCCGAACTTGAGTTAGGGGACCTCTCTCCACCGCATCGCGATGGTCGACAGAGACGTCGCGATTCCCAATCTCGCAGGCACGACTTACCAGTGTTCAATGGTACTGATCCCGACAACTGGGTATCCCAGGTACAACGGTATTTTCGTCTATTTCGTGTGCCGGAAGAGGAATGGTTGGAAGCGGCGTGGCTCGCACTTGACGAGAAAGCTTTAACGTGGGTGGAATGGGTAGTAACGCAAGATCCAATCGAAGAATGGCATGAGCTCCGGACACTTGTCCTTAATAAATTTCGCTCGGCCAAGGAGGGCAACCTCTATGCTCAATGGTCGGCGGTCCGTCAGACCGGCACGGCGGAGGAATACATAGACAAGTTTGTGGAGAAGGCGGCGCCACTCATTGGCGTTCCTGATGAAGTAGCCCTAGGAAATTTTTTAAATGGGCTTAAGTTTTCACTGATGAAGGAAGTGTTGGTGTGGGAGCCCAAATTGTTAAAGAAGGTAATGAGGTTAGCGGAGAAGTTAGAAGCTAAGAATTTGGCCCAGCCCGACAAGGAGAAAAGTAGTGGGCCCAAGGTGTCAACTTATAGTCCAAAACCTAACTATGGCCCAACATATTCAAGCCACAGAAATATAGGCCCAGGGTCTGCTTCTAGTGACAGAGTCGCGGACTCACATACAGTCAGGATTAATCCAACTCATAATCCATCACCGACCACCGGAAGGTCGACGTCTACACCCAGCGACCGCCGTATGACTGAGGCACAAATTCGAGAAAAGAAACGAAGGGGATTGTGCTATCGCTGTGATGCTAAATGGCACATAGGACATGTGTGCAAGACCGAGTGCAACATTATTCTGGTAGAAGGAGCAGGCGATGAGCCGGCGAAGGAAATTACAACGGAAGAAGAGTCAGCAATTGAGAACTCATTGTTGGATGGTCCGATTGAGGTGTCGGCGAAATCGATGGCGGGCTAGAGTTCGCCTAAAACCATCAAGATTCGTGGTTTTCTCCAGGACTCACCCATTCTCGCATTAATTGATACCGGAGCCACCCATAATTTCATTTCTTCGCGCTTGGCTGACCAAGTAAACCTGTCCAAGGTGGATACGGGGACGTATGGGATATGTGTAGGGACGGGAGATCGCGTTTTGAGTAAAGGGCTATGCCCGGGGGTGGAGATACATTTGGGAGAGATTATTCTTACGGATGACTTCCTACCTCTCCGTTTGGGTAATGTGGATGTTATATTGGGGGTGAAATGGCTGGAAACTCTGGCGTAGGCAAAGATATCGACTTGAGGGCGAAGACGGTTGAATTTAGCGTGCAAGGGCAGAACATTGTGCTGAACGGGATTCCTAGCTTGGAGACTTCAATGGTTTCATTAAAAACCTTGAGTCGAGATCTTAAACAGGGGCTACCGGGGGTGATGATCGAGTTGGGCAGTTTGGCGTCTGAAGGAGAGTCGAGTATACCGTCCTTCTTGGAGGACACCTGTTAGAGCGTGTAAGGAAATATTCAAGGAGCCGGAGGGCTTGCCTCCGAATCGCGGCACGAACACTGCATTGAACTCGACTTGGGAAGGTCCAATCAACGTACGGCCGTATCGGTACCCACATGTGCGTAAGGCGGAGATTGAGAGATCTGGTCGGGGATATGCCGGCAATGGGTATAATTCAACCAAGTCGAAGCCCCTTCTCGAACCCGGTAATTTTAGTGCGAAAGAAAGATGGATCGTGGAGGTTTTGTGTTGACTATCGAGCCCTAAATAGAGCGACCATTCCAGATAAGTTTCCCATTCCGGTAATTGAGGAGCTTTTGGATGAACTACACGGGGCTACCATCTTCTCCAAACTCGATTTGCGTTCGGGCTATCACCAGATCTGCATGTATGAACCAGATATTCCTAAGACTGCATTTCGAACTCATGATGGCCACTATGAAGTTTCAAGTTATGCCATTCGGCCTAACCAACGCGCCAGCAACTTTTCAGAGCCTCATGAACAAGATCTCCCGACCGTTTCTACGGAAGTACATCTTAGTTTTTTTTGACGATATATTGATATATAGCCGAAGCGAGAGGGATCATGTGGAGCATCTCCGTAACGCCTTGGAAGTATTGGGCAAGCATCGTTTATTTTTGAATCAAAAGAAATGTGAGTTTGGGAAGACTACAATCTCTTATTTGGGGCATGAGATTTCATCCAAGGGGTATCGGCCGAAGCCGACAAAGTGAAGGCGATGTTGGATTGGCAAATTCCAAAAACTATCAAACAACTCCGAGGATTCCTCGGACTCACAGGGTACTACCGAAAATTTGTGAGGGGGTATGCAGCGATAGCCAAGCCATTAACCAACCTAATGAAGAAAGGGCAGTTTACTTGGAATGATGAAGCCACGACCGCTTTTGAAGCTCTTAAGGTGGCGATGACGACCGTGCCGGTCTTGGCCATGCCAGATTTCACACAACCTTTTTTTGTGGAGACCGATGCCTCGGGGTTCGGTTTAGGCGCTGTACTGATGCAGGGTCAGCAACCGTTGGCTTACTACAGTTCGGTTTTGGGACCCCAAGTGCGACTGAAATCTATTTACGAGAAGGAACTCATGGCGATTGTGAAAGCCGTCTTGAAATGGCGTCCCTATCTGGTAGGGCGGCGATTTGTAGTACGAACAAACCAATTGAGCCTGAAATACATACTCGAGCAGCGAATGGTTGGTACCGAATATCAACATTGGGTTTCTAAGTTAATGGGGTTCAATTTTGAGGTCCAATACCGGTCGGGGGCAAGCAATCGAGTAGCGGATGCATTATCAAGAAAGGAGGAGGGAGCGATTGAATGTGCAGCGCTACATGAAGCGGATAATTAGTAGAACTGATATTGGCTCTGGAGGTTGCCTCATCTCGAAAGAGGCTTGTAATCTGATTTCTTGCTTTTGTCAACATAATTATCCAGAGTTCAATTCTATTTCTGTTCTTATTCGTATCCAAATAAGTACAACGTATCAAACTGGTATCAGAGCGGACGACCTCGGCACCATGACGAATCAAAACAAGCGAATCGACGGCATCGAATCTGAAATCAACACTATCCGGACGGCGTTTCAGAACCATGCGTCGGAGATTCAAGAGAAACTCCACAATCAGGCCTCGGAGATAAGGGCGAGACAAGACGAACTATCAGCAAAACTGGATCGACTTATCCAGCTTCAGGGTGAAAGTTCCCAGTCACAATCGAAGACCGCACGGAACAAACAACCCGAACCTGAGTTAGGGGACCTCTCTCCGCCACATCGCGACGGTCGACAGAGACGTCGCGAGTACCAATCTCGCAGGCTCGACTTACCGGTGTTCAACGGTAATGACCCCGACAACTGGGTATCCCAGGTGCAAAGGTATTTTCGTTTATTTCGGGTACCGGAGGAAGAATGGTTGGAAGCGGCGTGGCTCGCACTTGACGAGAAAGCTTTAACGTGGGTGGAATGGGTAGTAACGCAAGATCCAATCGAAGAATGGCATGAGCTCCGGACACTTGTCCTTAATAAATTTCGCTCGGCCAAGGAGGGCAACCTCTATGCTCAATGGTCGGCGGTCCGTCAGACCGGCACGGCGGAGGAATACATAGACAAGTTTGTGGAGAAGGCGGCGCCACTCATTGGCGTTCCTGATGAAGTAGCCCTAGGAAATTTTTTAAATGGGCTTAAGTTTTCACTGATGAAGGAAGTGTTGGTGTGGGAGCCCAAATCGTTAAAGAAGGTAATGAGGTTAGCGGAGAAGTTAGAAGCTAAGAATTTGGCCCAGCCCGACAAGGAGAAAAGTAGTGGGCCCAAGGTGTCAACTTATAGTCCAAATCCTAACTATGGCCCAACATATTCAAGCCACAGAAATATAGGCCCGGGGTCTGCTTCTACTGACAGAGTCGCGGACTCACATACAGTCAGGATTAATCCAACTCATAATCCATCACCGACCACCAGAAGGTCGACGTCTACACCCAGCGACCGCCGTATGACTGAGGCACAAATTCGAGAAAAGAAACGAAGGGGATTGTGCTATCGCTGTGATGCTAAATGGCACATAGGACATGTGTGCAAGACCGAGTGCAACATTATTCTGGTAGAAGGAGCAGGCGATGAGCCGGCGAAGGAAATTACAACGGAAGAAGAGTCAGCAATTGAGAACTCATTGTTGGATGGTCCGATTGAGGTGTCGGCGAAATCGATGGCGGGCTAGAGTTCGCCTAAAACCATCAAGATTCGTGTTTTCTCCAGGACTCACCCATTCTCGCATTAATTGATACCGGAGCCACCCATAATTTCATTTCTTCGCGCTTGGCTGACCAAGTAAACCTGTCCAAGGTGGATACGGGGACGTATGGAATATGTGTAGGGACGGGAGATCGCGTTTTGAGTAAAGGGCTATGCCCGGGGGTGGAGATACATTTGGGAGAGATTATTCTTACGGATGACTTCCTACCTCTCCGTTTGGGTAATGTGGATGTTATATTGGGGGTGAAATGGCTGGAAACTCTAGGCATGCAGCATATCGACTTGAGGGCGAAGACGGTTGAATTTAGCGTGCAAGGGCAGAACATTGTGCTGAACGGGATTCCTAGCTTGGAGACTTCAATGGTTTCATTAAAAACCTTGAGTCGAGATCTTAAACAGGGGCTACCGGGGGTGATGATCGAGTTGGGCAGTTTGGCGTCTGAAGGAGAGTCGAGTATACCGTCCTTCTTGGAGGACACTGTTAGAGCGTGTAAGGAAATATTCAAGGAGCCGGAGGGCTTGCCTCCGAATCGCGGGCACGAACACTGCATTGAACTCTGACTTGGGGAAGGTCCAGTCAACGTACGGCCGTATCGGTACCCACATGTGCAGAAGGCGGAGATTGAGAGATTGGTCAGGGATATGCTGGCAATGGGTATAATTCAACCAAGTCGAAGCCCCTTCTCGAACCCGGTAATTTTAGTGCGAAAGAAAGACGGATCGTGGAGGTTTTGTGTTGACTATCGAGCCCTAAATAGAGCGACCATTCCAGATAAGTTTCCCATTCCGGTAATTGAGGAGCTTTTGGATGAACTACACGGGGCTACCATCTTCTCCAAACTCGATTTGCGTTCGGGCTATCACCAGATCTGCATGTATGAACCAGATATTCCTAAGACTGCATTTCGAACTCATGATGGCCACTATGAGTTTCAAGTTATGCCATTCGGTCTAACCAACGCGCCAACAACTTTTCAGAGCCTCATGAACGAGATCTTCCGACCGTTTCTACGGAAGTACATCTTAGTTTTTTTTGACGATATATTGATATATAGCCGAAGCGAGAGGGATCATGTGGAGCATCTCCGTAACGCCTTGGAAGTATTGGGCAAGCATCGTTTATTTTTGAATCAAAAGAAATGTGAGTTTGGAAAGACTACAATCTCTTATTTGGGGCATGAGATTTCATCCAAGGGGGTATCGGCCGAAGCCGACAAAGTGAAGGCGATGTTGGATTGGCAAATTCCAAAAACTATCAAACAACTCCGAGGATTCCTCGGACTCACAGGGTACTACCGAAAATTCGTGAGGGGGTATGCAGCGATAACCGAGCCATTAACCAACCTAATGAAGAAAGGGCAGTTTACTTGGAATGATGAAGCCACGACCGCTTTTGAAGCTCTTAAGGTGGCGATGACGACCGTGCCGGTCTTGGCCATGCCAGATTTCACACAACCTTTTTTTGTGGAGACCGATGCCTCGGGGTTCGGTTTAGCGCGGCGATCGATGCGGGGTCAAGAACCGTTGGCTTACTACAGTTCGGTTTTGGGACCCCAAGTGCGACTGAAATCTATTTACGAGAAGGAACTCATGGCGATTGTGAAAGCCGTCTTGAAATGGCGTCCCTATCTGGTAGGGCGGCGATTTGTAGTACGAACAAACCAATTGAGCCTGAAATACATACTCGAGCAGCGAATGGTTGGTACCGAATATCAACATTGGGTTTCTAAGTTAATGGGGTTCAATTTTGAGGTCCAATACCGGTCGGGGGCAAGCAATCGAGTAGCGGATGCATTATCTAGAAAGGAGGAGGGAGCGATTGAATGTGCAGCGCTACATGAAGCGGATAATTAGTAGAACTGATATTGGCTCTGGAGGTTGCCTCATCTCGAAAGAGGCTTGTAATCTGATTTCTTGCTTTTGTCAACATAATTATCCAGAGTTCAATTCTATTTCTGTTCTTATTCGTATCCAAATAAGTACAACGTATATTGAGTGCTTAGCAATTTCAAGTGGTTGCTGGGAATTTTGGGACGACTTGAAGGCGGAGTTAGAGACAGATGCTTTTATTACTAGAAGAAAAGGCGAACTCCTGACTGATGCTTCCAAACATCAAGATTTTGAGATCTTCCAAGGTAATTTATTTTATAAGCGTCGGTTAATCATTCCCCCCAAGTCTCATTTCGTCCCTAAATTGATGGCGATATTTCACGACTCGGCCGTCGGGGGTCATGCTGGGGTAACAAAAACGTATCAGAAACTAGCAGCGGAGTTGTATTGGCCGGGAATGCACGAATCAGTGCGCGTGTATGTGGGTCAGTGTGATGTTTGTCAACGCCATAAGAGTTCGAACACCTCCCCAGCGGGTTTATTACAACCCCTACCATTACCGGCTCGCGTTTGAGAAGATATTACCATGGATTTTATCGAGGGATTACCAAGATTTGGAGGGTGGGATACGATTTGGGTTGTGGTGGATAGATTAAGCAAATACGCTCATTTTATTCCCTTAAAACATCCCTTCACGGCTACTATTGTCGCAGCCAAATTTATGCAGGAAGTAGTGCGCTTACATGGATTACCTACATCGGTGGTTTGTGATCGGGATAAGATATTTCTCAGTCGCGTGTGGACAGAAGTTTGTAGACTCCACAACATTGCCTTAAGGACGAGCACCGCATACCACCCTCAAACGGACGGTCAGACCGAGGTTGTCAATCGATGTTTAGAAACCTATTTACGGTGTTTCAGTTCCGAACAGCCGAAGGCGTGGTCACAATGGCTAGCTTGGGCTGAATTCTGGTACAATACATCGTACCATTCGGCGTTGGGCACGTCCCCCTTTAAGGCCTTATATGGTCGGGACCCTCCACCACTAATCCGCTATGAAGGGCAACACACTAGAGTGGACAGTTTGGATGATCTGCTAGAGGATAGAGATGCAATTTTGGATGACTTACGGATGCATTTAATGAGGGCCCAACAACGAATGCAAGATCAAGCCAATCGTCATAGAGTGGATCTGAATTTTGATGTGGGGGAATGGGTGTTCCTTAAGTTGCGGCCGTAAAGACAGCGCAATTTGGCAGCTCGACGTTACGAGAAGCTGGCCGCTCGTTTTTATGGTCCTTATGAAATCGTGGGGAAGGTGGGACAAGTCGCCTATCGATTGGATTTACCCATTACTTGCCGATTCACCCTGTATTTCACGTTTCTCAGCTCCGACGAGTTCAGGGCTCCACTTCCACCCAGACGACAATTCCAGCGCAGCTATCCAAAGATCTGGAACTCATTGTTCAACCGGAGGCTTTATTAGGGGTTCGGCCAAAGGCGGGTAGTCGAGTTAACGAAAGAGAGGTTTTGATTCGGTGGACAGGCCTTAGTGACGCGGAGGCAACGTGGGAGGATCTGCTGAAATGCCAAGCAAATTCTCCTACCTTTCACCTTGAGGACAAGGTGGCAAGTTGGGATGGGGGTATTGATGCGCAGGCTCCTCCACTAATCTATCATCGGAGAGGAAAGGGAGGAAGACAGAGGGGAACAATTGAAGTTGAAGAATGAGGAGGGACAGGAGAGGAGATAGTTGGATCGCATGTTGGGTCCTTTTTGGGTTGGGCCATAGGCTATATTATCTTATTAATAATTACATCTTGTTTTGTATGGGCTGAGCCCAAGTCGTGTAGGGGATCCTTAAGTATTCTCGCTGTTAGGGTTGTTCGGCAGCTGATAATTAGTAGAACTGATATTGGCTCTGGAGGTTGCCTCATCTCGAAAGAGGCTTGTAATCTGATTTCTTGCTTTTGTCAACATATTTATCCAGAGTTCAATTCTATTTCTGTTCTTATTCGTATCCAAATAAGTACAACGTATCACTTTGCTATTCTAATTAAAATTTGTCATCTGTGGCATAAGAAAACATGCTAATATCCGAGAACCATCTTTATTTTAGAATAATCTACCTCTTGAACATCGCCCCAAGACCACCATGCTCTTTCATAGAGATGGCACACAATACTAGCACATAGGAAGTCCACATGGATGCCCACAAGAAAAAGTGTATGACTCTCCGCCAGGAGAAATTTGTGCTAAAGAATTTCTCACGCTTGAGTTCAACATGATCAAATGATCTCTTCTCTCCAACTTGTACATTACTCAGGACAAACAATTTTCTTGGGGGTGAATCCAGCCCATAACCCAATAAAAATATCACATGGATGGGAAAATTGAAATCAATGAATGAACTTTAGCACGTCTTCTTAAAAAGGGCTGTTAACCATATCTCGAACTGTTTCATTTAAGAACCAGAAGTATTTGTGAGAAAATATAACAAGTTTCCCACCAAAACATACCGGAATCACTAGAACAATGGGATAAAGAGACAAATGTGATGCTACGACCCACCCAAAAGCTGCCAATGGTACTATACCTGAATATTTAGAAATCAAACATATAATTTCACTATAGGCGAAAAAAGAATAATGGTGTTTAATTTTTTAAATTCATCTTAATCACTCAATAAAATAAAGATCACCGGATCATGTTCACCAACTTGACATATAAATTGAAACTTGGCACTAACATAAAAGGTTATAAAGTGTAATTTCTTCATGCCTTTTACAACACCTTAATTCAAAAAATACATACTACAGAAATCGGGATATTCAATTTTCATTCAAGCTTAAGGACCATAATTATTTTGTTAAACAATTTAAGAGTTAAAACGGTACTAGATGAATATGCCGGACCATACTTAGATACAAGTAAAAAGTGTCATGGAAAAAAAAATAGACATGCCAAATATCACGTTTCATATTAGCATGAGGAAGCCAAATGTTATGGCACTTATCAACAGGAAGCATTTAAGACAGACAACTTTGCCAAAATATAACAAGGTGAACAACATTTTCTAACTACAAAGCTATAAAGAAACAGAAAAATTAAATTTGTTTTAAGTTTCAATGCTACATTGCATGTGCAGAACAAAAAACTTGCTTTATACCTGCGGATGCTCCATAAAGAGACATGACGACGAACATGTTTTCTATAGGTGACGTATTAAAACCAATGCAAGAGACAATCGTGAAAGGGTTCCACAAATACACAAGGGCAGCAACATCACCAGATGACACAACCTCTAGAAGCAAATTAAAGTAAATATCAGTTTTTGCATGTGTTTCAAAAGAACTTAAGAAACAAATTCAATGTCAGCAATACCATTGTCTTTGAAAAGTTTATCAAGGCCTAACAATTTCCAATTGTGAAGATGTGCTCTTACAAGACTGTGTCCAGTTGCACGGATGAGAATTGCACTGACAAAATCTGCAACCACAGAGACCAAACTACATCCAAATGTGTGATGATATCCTAATTAGCTAAACGAATTTCACAGAAAAATAATATGAATGATCGAATAATAGAAAAAGAAGTTAAGTAGCAACCAGATCTTCTTCAAACAATAGATGAAAGACTAAATTAAGTATAGCTTGATTACTCTGATACTGCTCGGAAGATGGAATGCATCAATAATGAGTCAAATAGATTGTGACCCCTTCTAACTCAAGTTTCATGGAAAGAAAAAGAGCACAAAACGAGAGACAATATACATACAAATTGAAAGGAATTAGGAAGTAAATACCTGCATAATAGATCACTAGATAGTCCTCCAAATCTGCATCATGAATTTAGTAATCACAAAAATCACATTACATTGCTGATCAAGCCGAGCATGAAGTTATTCAAGGTTAGTTTCATACAGATATGAAAAAATACTTTTTAACAGTAAGCGGTCCGAGAATTGAGAGCAACAAAGGCGACCCGTGGTACATCGAACCTGTTATCACACCCATAAAAATCGTGTAACCACGAAGCGTCCCAACTCAAAACCACAAATAAGAAGCAAAGAAGTTAGCAAACAAATGCAAGCACTACAATTCTACAAACCAGAGTCGTCACATACCAGAATACGGCGACATCGATAGTTGCTTTAGCCAATAACCTTCCGCCACTACAATGGCACAAAAAAATCACAATTAAAAGGGAAATAAGTTTCTAAAAATACACAATATAAATACAAAAACATTCGTATATATAGTTATGGAGAGAGTGAAGAATTACATCGGCGGAGGCTGGTGAGCGGGGTTGAGACTTCGGGGCGTGAGGAGAGGTTGAGGTTTTTGGAAAAATAACTCAGAATTAGTCTGAACAAAACCGAAGTTATCGCCAATTTCCAGAACCCTAATTTCTTTCTCTTACTTCCAGCTTCATTGTTGTCCTCCATCGGTTGATTCTTGCCTGATTTTTCTGCTTTCTTTCAAATCGGAGCCTGCAACAGCAGTCACCTGAGCTTTAACCGACGTCGTATTAGCTCTGCTACTTTTCTTTGACGAAAATTATGAGCAGTAGCACTTCATTCGAAACCCGCATTCACATGAATTGAATGGATCGTACGGAAATAAATTATTTTTTGCCCATTATATTTACGCAAAATTTACTTTGATCCATTATTTTAATAACGTTTAATTTTTACCCTCAATTAGTAAAAATATTCAATTTTAGTGCCTTTATCAAAATTGATTTTTATGGTCCATTTAAGCCTGTAAACATGCGCTGATTTTAAGGAAAAAAACTTAAAAATGATATTCGTTTTGTTTAGAGAAAAAGGTAAAAGGAAGAATAACTAGCCTGAAAATCAAGAGCTCCAATATGAAGAAACATATCAGTGGACGCATCAACAGGTTTCAGAAAATGAAGAGAAGATTTAACTAGACGGTTTAAGTATAAGAACAGCATAAGATGACTTCATAACAATAATAAAGAAAATAATAATGCATTTTAAATTAAGACTATTTCATCATGATTTCAAATTCATGTCGCTCCAGCAATTTTCGATATACCAATTTTAACTCCTCAATATTCCCTCTCATTCTGTGCTACAAAATTCAAAGTTCAACCTTAGGAATTTCCTTAAATCTCAAAAGTGGAAATATATTCTGTTAGCCAAATTCAAAAAAAAAAATAGATTTAAAAAAAAAACACAAATCTAACCAATTTGTCTTGTTGTGGGCGCTGGCCGATTGAGGGCCGATGGGGACCGATAAACATTTTTAGGGCCGATTGGGGCCGATATTATTTAGACATAGGGCCGATCGTGATCGGCCAAACGATCAGCCCTCAGTCGGCCGAATATAAGAAAAAGGAAATAATTTAAGGGCTGATTTCTATCGGCCCCTATTGAGCCAAGATATCGGCCCTCGGAAATAAATTTGTTATAGATTTTCAAAAAAAATGCGGGCCGATGTACATCGGCCCGTAATCGGCCGAGCCATCGGCCCTGATCCTTAAGAAGTCGTTACATGTAACGGCCGAAATTTACTGAGGGTCGAACAAATTTTAACCGTTTTTTTACCGAGGGCCGATTCTCATCGGCCCCACCATCGGCCCTACCATCTGCCCCGAGTGGCAATAATGGAGGGCCGATTGAATATAACCGTTGGCCGACTGAAAAAAAACATTTACCATTTTACTATTTTCACAGATCCACCTCTCGCCGCCGCTCACTGCCGCCGAAATCGTCGTCAATCCCCTTTGAAACGCCATGTCTTCCGGCGAAATTGAGGTTAGTAATTTATGCCATGAATTGTGATTGTATTTCATTCATAGACGAAATTTAGGTTGAAATTGGGTTGAGTTTACATTGAAATGTCCATGTATTGATGAAATTGTAGAGAATTTGGAGAGGATTCGAGTGTTAAATTTCTGCAAATTTATGAAACTGGGGCCGATGGGAGGGCCAATTTCGGGGCCGATGAAGATACACTCCATCGGCCCTGACTAGGCCGAACCTAGTTGAATACGCCGTCGGCCCCTGGTGGCCGAAGAGAATTCGGCCCTGTCTGGCCGAAGAGAATTCGGCCCCGACTGGGCAAAAAAATTTCGGTTGAAATTGTGATATTATTTGATTCAGAGACGAAATTTAGGTTGAAATTGGGTTGGGTTTACATTGAAATGTCCATGTATTGATGAAATTGTGGAGAATTTGGAGAGGATTCGAGTGTTAAATTTCTGCAAATATATGAATCTGGGGCCGATGGGAGGGCCGATTTCGGGGCCGATGAAGATACACTCCATCGGCCTTGACTGGCCTATGATAATTCGGCCCTGTCCCGATTGGGGCAAAAAAAATTCGGCCCCGGCTGGCCGAAGAGAATTCGGCCCTGGCTGGGAAGAAATATTTTCGGCCCCGGCTAGCCTTCGAGGCTTCGGCCCCCGGCTGGCCGAATAGAATCCGACCCCGGCCTTAGAGTAATTGGCCCTACCATTCGGCCCCGGCCTTACAGAATCGACCCTTATTTTTTCAGTTTGGATAACTCATTCGTTTTTCTGTAAATCTTGCAGCCCGCTTATATCCGACTACCGGTTAGACAAAAGACCCCAAAAGTCACGACATATTGGAGGGATGGTCTACCCGAACTATTAAAAAGCAGTCTTGCTAGATGGGGGGTAGTGATCTAGTTCGTCGCTTTAGAAACGGACAGCTTGGACATTTGCTTGACTGGAGGAAGGGCAAGAGTTCGATCATAGCTTTGCATCAGTTGATGTGCTATGAGGTGCGTGCACCGCCCGGGAGGCCCGTTTTAACATATCAGGAAGGGAGATTAGATTTTCAGCGATGCAGTATGCACTCGTAATCGGTTTATTTTTCGACCCCGGTACTTTCGATACGACGGCGGCTCGTGCCCCCGTGGAGTCCGGAGTATACATGAGAGTCACAAAGGGGAATCCAAAGAATGTGAGGCGAGCCGCTAAATTTATGGAAGAATGACAAGCTCGACAACCTCTCAGAAGATGATTATTTGAAGGTGGTCAATGTGTTGGCCATGATGTGTTTTTTCTTCGCACCTGCCAACACGAAGAAGGTCGAGACCTGGATGTGGGTTCTCGCTGACGATGTAGACGCGTGGAACGATTTTCCATGGGGAGCATACACGTACAAAGCCCTCTTGCACTACATGAGCTTTGTACCGAAGGAAGTCGAAGCAGTAAAATCGAAGTATAATATTTATGGTCCAGTTTGGGCTATGTTTATAATTATTTTTTTTAATTTATATTTTATACTTGTACTGATCTTTAATCGTATTGTAGATCTGGGCATATGAGGCGATACCAGATTTGGTCAGTCTGTGTGTACGCCTTATTAATGACGGTGGTATACCCCGATGTGTGAAATGTGTATTTGTCACGCCACCAAATACGGAATGGATTAGTTTCTTTGCCTTGCCGGTAAGTAACATTTTAAATATTTATGAACAGATACGGAACGGATTATAACCTGTTTTTTAAACTTTTCGAACAGATGGACACACCGCCCCATGAGAGTCTTACGCCCACTCCCGAGGAGCAGCTATCGGAATACTGGAGACGGGTGATTGGAGAGAATCCTATCGGTGTGGAGTTTCCTAGACTGACCGCCGTACATCGGAGACGAGTTGATGAAGAGGGTAGTGTACGGGATCCTCCGCCGGCAGCACAAAAGAAAAAATTGAAGAAGAAACGTGCACCGGCGGAGGGGCAGTCATCTGGGCTTCGGAGGGATGAAGATTGGACTTTGCCCACTTATGACGGAATGATCCGATCGATAAATGAACAGTTTCAGCGGCGCGAGACTGAGTTGTTAGAAAAAGTGGATCAGCGCTGGAAGGCGAATGAGGATCAGTTCTTCAAAAAAGTAGGGAACTTGATAAAAAATATCTTCGGGGGCAAGGGTAAAGGCATACGATCCAGTTCTTCGTGGGATGTGGAGGGAATTATTAATGAATCGGATGAGGAAACATCTGCACCATCGGAGCCACCACGGGGGAGGATTGTTAATGTACATGAGTGGCCCAGCTGGAATCAAGATGCCGAACGCCACGAGAGAGATGTGGAAGATACGACGAGTGGCGATGCAGATCCTTGGGATGTGGCTGCTCGAATGGCTAATCGTGGCTATGATATGGGGCGGCATAGCATGTACGAGGAGAGACATGTTTGGGTCCCGAGACGTTGGGAGCCACTCCCTTATACGGCTCCACTGTCCCCACCGCCTGTACAGGTATGTTAACTATTCAAATTAATTTTATGTTTTTTATTTCATTTGAACATGAGTTTTTGTCCAAAATGCAGCAACATCAGTCGGTCGTGGATGACTTATTTGATACGCAACATGTACAACAGGTGTATCATAGCCAACCGACGGAGCAAGAAATTGTACAAAGCACTGAGGTACAAACATTTTTTTAAGTTATATAATTTAGGATCTTTTTTAATACAATGTTATTTGCAGCCCATAGTGGAGCGCCTCCCAAATCCTAGTGGAGCTCCACGCATGTTTGATCCGGTGGACTCATTGAGGAGAGAGTTTGAGAAGTTCATGCGAATGGAAATTTCGAGCCAATGTCATTTGTTTCGCAAAGATAACCTCTCTCACGGCTTTTTCAAGAACCTATTGGATACAAAGTACGACATGGGTCACGCAATGGTCGATTTGTACATATGCTACCTCCGGCAGAGGCTTCAATTCAAAGACCGTGACGTGTTATGTACACCCGATTCACGTTATACCGTCATAGCGGCTACGTCAGTTTTTGTAAGTATATATTTATATTTTTTAAATATAAAATATGTTTCTTTTTAATTGTCCTGCTAATGTGTATATTTTTTGACAGACGTCTTTACATTCAGCTTGGACTTCCAAAATATTTGAGCCCGATAACGAGTTCCATGAACGGTACGAGGTGAATTATAATGACTGGATCCATGTACAGGGTTTAATGGATGCCGTTTTTGGAGCGGATATGGTATTTGGTGATGACAGGACTCCGTGGTTCGATGCCAAATTCGTAAGTTTTACAATTTTTTCAATTTTCTTTTTTCTACGCTTTGACAATTTAATTATTATTATTTTTTACTAATTTGTATTAATTAATAGGTTATATTCCCGGTGTTGGCCGCCGGCCATTGGATGACAGTCAGATTGTGTATCGAGTCATGGAAGTTGGAGTTGTATGACTCACTTAACTGCCGTGGAGACCGGGATAAATTTGAGTACCGAAAACAAAATTTGCGGCCACTCCGCAAACTAATCGGTCGATTGCTAGATGTACGTATTTTAATATTTTTAATGTTTTTTGTTAGGCTACGAATTACTGGACGATGAACAAGTACAATCTGGCGCATCCGGGCATTCGGACTCCTGAGTTGGACTTGATGCCGCAAAAGGAGCAATTCAAGTAAGAGGATTCGCATAGTTGTGGTCCATTTACGTGTATGGCAATTGAGCGGTTCATAACTGGATATCCTACTCCGAAATGGGGTAATATGAAATCAAACATCAGAATCTATCGGGAGTGGATAGCTTGGAAATGTTTCGAGTAGTGTCATTACGGAGATTTTGGATCTAGCTCTCCCAATGAGTAGTGTGTATTGAACGGAACATTTCGTAATTTCATTTTAATTTTCTAACATTTCGTAATTTTATTTTCGAACATTAATCGAAATTAGCTTCATTTCGAACATTTCGTAATTTTATTTTCGAACATGAGAGTATATCTCTCGGTCGAGGCCGAGAAAATCATATATCGGCCCCAAGACCGATACATAGCCGAATAGCATCGGCCCCACTACCATCGGCCCCGAGCCATGCATGGCCTCGGCCGAGAAAATCATGTATCGGCCCCAGGGCCGATACATTGCCGAATACCATCGGCCCCACTACCATCGGCCTCGAGCCATGCATGGCCTCGGCCAAGATTGTATATCTCTCGGCCGAGGCCAAGAAAATCATGTATCGGCCCCAGGGCCGATACATAGCCGAATACCATCGGCCCCACTACCATCGGCCTCGAGCCATGCATGGCCTCGGCCGAGATTGTATATCTCTCGGCCGAGGCCAGAAAATCATGTATCGGCCCGGGGCCGATACATAGCCATACCATCGGCCCCACTACCATCGGCCTCGAGCCATGCATGGCCTCGGTCGAGATTGTATATCTCTCGCGAGGCGAGAAAATCATGTATCGGCCGTGGCGATGCATGGCCGACTTTATCGGCCCCACTACCATCGACCCCGAGCATACGGCCTCGGGCGAGATTGTATATCTCTCGGCCCTTGTGTGATATGCCTCGGCCCCGAAGGGTTTGGTGAGGCCGATGGAGGCCGATGGGTTAACCACCATCGGCCCTTTAGGGTTTCGGCCCTTTTTTTTATCCTACCAAATAACTCGATCAGTGACAAAAAACTTTAATCGATCAGTGACAATAAAATTAAAGCGATCATTGACAAAAAAATTTAATCGTTTGTTGTCGTTCCAGATACGGGGCATCTCCGCCTTGTGTGACCTTCTTCTCCACAGTTACCACATTTTTTCCTACGGCGCGTACCGGATGTACTAGCTTCTGCTCCTAAAGGACGACGGCTGTTTCTCGGGCGTCCGGCTTGCAGCATAATAATTGGTGGAAGAACAACAATGTCCTCTATTTCCGGTGGGACACCCCACTCATTTCGAGGAGGCACGGGATTAACCACTCCGACATATATTGCCTTCCACGTCGCCGTCGTATAATAATCATTAATATGATTGTACAGATTTTCCCGGCGATGATACAAAACGGCGACAACGTGACTACACGACAACAAGTCAATTTGCCAGACGCCGCATTCACACATTTCGTTTAGAAGATTGACCCTCCACTATCGCTCAACTGCGTCGACCTTGTATTTGTGGTTAGTGACCTGCGTAACTGTAAACCTTCGAGCCAGTTCTACTTCATTCCGCATCCTTAACTCAGAAGCCTCCGTCAACGGATTATTTCTGGAACTTTCTTTTACCCATCGTGTATCGAACCACGACTCTATCGTATGACGGATTGCCTCGAGCATAGCTAGAATTGGTAGTCGTCTAGCCTCCAACAGTCGAGAATTTATTGACTCGGCAGCATTCGATGTCAGTAGACTGTAACGACGACCTTTACTGAAAAGTCGGGATCACTTCTCCGATCCGATTTCCATGAGCTTTTCGTAAATAGCAAGTTTTCCCTGACGGATGGCGTTCATGGCGTCATGGAATTCTGTTGCCCGATAAGCATAAGCTGCTCGATAAAATGACCGGATAACCCACTCACCGTGCCTAGCAAGCTTATTCGATAAATGGTAGTAACAAAGTCCGTGTTGTGCGTCTGGGAAAACCACTCTTACCGCATTCGCTATGCTTTTATGTTGATCTGAAACAATCACTAAATTGTCATCCGTTGGAAATGCGGCTCTCAGTCGCATCATAAACCATGTCCAGGAAACATCATTTTCAATGGGAAGCAGCAGTATAATAAATGAAGTAGTTGAAAGGAAGGGAATAAGCAGCGAGCCACCGATCAATGTTTTGTCAAAGATATTCAAGAGAATTATTGTTTGAAGGAATGTAAATAATGAACTCATGCCCACCGACATAATTCAACTCTGCATCGAATTGGTCGTTCAATTTCACAATAATTGATCAAAAATCGATCATTTTTGTCAAATTAAATTTGAAGAATTGAGAAGATTGGAAGTGGAATGATGAAAATTGGAAGAATTGAGAAGATTGGAAGTGGAATGAAGATTGGAACTCGGCTATCCTACGTCTTATAAAGAATTTTTCTGAAAAAATTCACGTGAAATATCCAGTCTACTACGCATTTCAACATAGGCACCGATCGGCCCCCATCGGCCCCTGGGTTTCGTGCATGTGCAAGTGAAATTCGACTAGTCATTTCAACAGATAAAGCTGATTTGAAACTGCACCTCCCACAGGCCTTAGATCGGCCCTCCATCAGCCCCAATCGGCCCTCCATCGGCCCTACTGCACATTTGGAGGAAAAGTCTTGTAGTGTCTTGTCCAATCCTGTCTCGAAGGACGGCCTTAGGGCTGATGGAGGGCCGATGGATACCCACCTTCGGCCCTCCTTCGGCCCTTCTTCGGCCGATTGGTTGTTCGGCCGTCGGCCTATTTTTTTTGGGCCGATGGCGGGGAGGGCCGATGGACACCACTTCGGCCATACATCGGCCCTTCAACCCCATAATATCAACAAATAAGGTTAAGTGGCTCGGCCGATGGGGAGAATTCGGCTGTTTTCAACAGGGCCGATTGACTACCCCATCGGCCCCCCCATCGGCCAGCGCCGTATAAGGACAAAATGGCTATATATGTGTTTTGTTTTAAACGATAGCTATAATTGTTTTTCGTTCCTTACTATTTGGCTACTGCTGATTTTGGCCCATCTCAAAACCCTCGACATGAAAAGTGCAGCCAATAGTCAATAACTTGATCTCCGCATTTCAATTGCAATCACTAACGACCAGCATATGTCATAAGTCAGCCTAACACTAACAAATTACAAAGTCGAAAACTTACACAACTATGCAAGAAAGAAAGAATCATATGTGATTGCTACAAGAAGAAAGAATCGTAGACATTAAGAAATAAAGTATTTGCTTGCAATACTTGCAGCCAAGTTGTTGGGATGATATTTAGTATGATAAGATTTGAAGATCCCAAAACTCCTAGTTGAATGATGAACCTTCGATATTGTAATAACTTAGTTAAGTTCAACTTGTTAGGAACTCAGTGGGCTAGAGTTCAGTAGCTGCATGTGCATTCAGTAGAAGATTTTGCACTCAGCCAGAGAACTCAGTATCGAGGAAATCAGTTAGACAGTTATCGACCAACTGAATCTGCAAAGGAATTTGAGCCTACGAACTGAATTGATCAGACGAATGTCAGTAGAAGATACATCAGTTGAAGGTCCGAGGATTCAGAGGAAGTCAATCCGACAACACTTTACATGCTCCGCCATAAAGCTGCTCCTAGACGGAAAAAGAAGAAATCTCTACAGTATCGCTACTTCAACGTTCAAATTCATATGGTCGTTTTCCTTATCTTATTCGACACGTGTCTAGACTCCCTCCAACGGATCTATTCACAAATCAAAGACTATAAATAGAGAAGGTCTTCATGCAGAAAGATCATAGGGAACACAAGCTTTCAAGCGAACATACTCTAGCGAACTCAAAGCCAAACACAGCGAATAACTTGCTCATTCGAAGATCATTCTTTAGTTCTTCTCTCTATAGATCATTTAGTTCCTCTTCTCTATCTAAGTGTGTTCATTGTAATATTCAATAGCTTAGAACCTCGAAAGAGTTCATCTTTTGAACTGTTCTTATTGTAAGAACTCCTTCATAGTTTGAGAAACTCTAACCTTTAAGGTTAAGAACTGTAAAGTCACTACGACTATAAGTAGAATTTGTCCTGCGTACAGATAACTGAGACTTGCTCAGTATAAGCAAATAAGTGAGAATCTATCCTGTGAACATATCAACTGAGACTTGCTTAGTATAATTAATACAAGAACTCCTGCTTAGTTCAGGACAGTGGACGTAGGACCCAGCGTGTTCGAACCATATTAAAAATCGCCAGTGTTGATTTTAACTGTTGCATTGATTAACTGTTCATTATGCATATAATTGAGTTTTAATCAAACAACATAAAACGGCTTTTCACCGAGACGATTATTCAGGACATGCACTTCCGCACACAACTTTTGTTACTGAAATACTGTTCTCTGACATAAGTCAGTAGGACTATACTCAGTAGAAGAATCTCTGCCCACGCGATCGAGAAAGCATATTTGGCTAACTGACAAGTTTAGTAGCAATCTTTAGCTAAAGATGACTTTCCCTTTCCGAGTTTGAAATTTGCATGCAGGTGTATTGACCCCCCCCCTCTACACCTGAAGCTCGTCTCTGGACCAACAATTGGTATCAGAGCGGTGTTCTTATTGATCATCTTTATCTGAATACTGGTCTAACTCAAATAGAGAATGAAAACCATTATTCTCTACACTTGCATCTCTTCATAGCATCCTATACCATATCTTTCAATATGTCTGACATCTCAGGCATAAGGACGGTACCCATGTTTTCAGTGGGAAACCATGCGGTATGGCGGGTGAAGATGGAGGCTCATTTAACATTGTTGCATGACAGCATGACTAATATTCTGGAGAAAGGACCTATTATTCCTATAATCAACAGCTTTGAGATTGTAGTAGAAGGAGCAGCATGCGCCAGAATTGGCCTAAAGATTCCAAAAGACAAGAGTCTCTTCACACTTGAAGAGAGAAAGTTGCACAACCTTGACCGAGTCGCACGAAATACGATACTGAAAACTCTCAATGACTCGTATCTAGGAAGGGTGCACGAATGCAAGACAACAAAGGAGCTATGGGATGCTCTCGCTGTGCTAAGCCAAGGAATTCCACAAATAAAGAGAACAAATTGGAGTTAGAGCTGCAGAAACTCAAAGCATTTACATGCTTCGAGGGGAGTCTATTGATGATTTCAGCGTCAGATTTACAAATCAAATCAACATTATCAACGGACTGGGGAGAACATTCAGCAACAAAGAGACCAACACAAAGATATTAAGGGCTCTCAGAAGGCCCAAGTGGTACTCTTTTGCTACATGTTTAAGAAGAACTAACTTAAACTATGTTACTCCTGATTACATATTTTCAGAATTTAAGGCAGAGGAGTTTGAGTATAATCTCCCACACACCTCCAGTGCTGAAACTGAAGTGCCAATGTATCATGCTTACAAGACATCAGCCAGCACACCAGGAGCAAGTGCCTCAACCACAAGTCAGTCAACCGAAAGCTCAGTAACAATACCATCCGCTAACAACTTCGCTGAGAAGTACGCTCTCCTTGCGGTGAAATACCAGAAGGAGAAGGAAAAGTTCCGAAGAATGAAGACGAAAAGGGCTTCCTAGAGCTATCAAGGTAAGAGAGAGAATGCTTACTCGAAAAATGATTCTAAATCTCTACCTGAATGCAGGAATACTGAAGCTGCCCCCGCTGGAAATAACGAGACACCTAAAAGGGAAGGCAAGAGCTCAGTATGCTACAATTGCAAGAAGCCAAGACATTTTCATTACGAATGTCTAGAACTCTCGGCTGCTGAAAGATCTGAACGGCAAGCCAGGCGTGACAAATTTGTCAGAAAGAGGCAAGCCTACATCGACTGGAGAGTATCCAGTTGCTCAAGCAACGTAGAACTATTCATGTAATCATCTGATGAAGATGTTGCGTTCGTCACGATTGAAGAAAAGGATATTGAATTGTGTCTTATGGACGAAGAAGAGGCTGAGGTAAATTCTGATCCTAATATATGCCCCTCTTCACAATGCACACACGACACAATCTCTATTGCAGGTGAACCGCTAAATGTGGTTCTTGCATATGAGGATGTGCTTGAGGAACAGATAACATACATGGGGTTCTGGAACCTTAACTTCTCTACTAAAGTTCAGTCCAACAATTTACCCCTTACAGGACCTAAACAAACTAATCTAGAAAGATCAAAGCAGGTCTAGCCTATTACATCATGTCGGTTCATCACACACTCAGGGGTTTTGGGATCTTCAATTCCTCCTTAAAATATTTATACAACAATTACTCAGTATTAAAGGTACCGAATCATCTCCCAACAATTTCCCCCGTCCACTGACTCATATCCCTACAGTAGGTGAGGTTTGTTCAAACTCTAAGAGCATACTGAGTTGACTTCCTCTGATTCCTCGGACCTTTTACTGAATCGTCCTCTACTGACATTCATCTGAGATGTTCAGTGCGTGGCTCGGATTCCTTTGCAGATTCAGTTGGTTACAGCATTCCCAACTAAGTTTTTGATGCTGAGTTCTTTTGGTTGAACGTCAGATATTCAACTGAACATATCAGCTATTGAACTCTAGCTAGCGTACTGAGTTTCTAACAAGTTGAACTCAACTAAGCTATTACATTATATAAGGCTCATCATTCAGCTAGGGGTTTTGGGATCTTCAAATCTTATCATACTGAATCCCATGCCCAACAACACTTGAAGCTTAGAAGACAGACCTTACAACATAGTTTAAGCAACTTATCAAAGACCAAGCCAAACTATTTACTAAGAAGTTGTTTGCCGTTGTAACAAAGATAATGGGCATTACCAACGACCGCAACAAGTTCACAACAACTAATGTCTCCAAGCACTGACTGAACAAGCAGATGTTGTGCGGGTAATACAAGAAGAGACTTCACGTCTTCTTAATGAACCTCTCGACAAACTTGCTGCACAGAAGGCTGGACTACTGAAGATTATCCAATATGAGCATGACAAACACTGGAAAGAGTACACTGATGTTATATTAAACGTAGTAGCCAGAGTCAGTACTGTCTAGAAAGTCATTGAAAATCTATCTGAGAAGATCACTACTCTCTCCACCTGTGTGAGGAAATTGGATGATGCCAAAAGGGGAAGGAAGTAGTAAGGACATACTGTAAGAGCTCAAAGCAGAAGATCTTGTCATTACAGCTAAAAGATCTCAGGCAAAGAACTAGGGGGAAGTTCAGGTGGAAGGACATAAGGGGGAAGCTCATAAAGAAAAGGAGAGGTAGATAGTCCCTCGCATCTCAGTTGCTGGAGGATCAAGAGAAGGATCCTCAGCACAAGCAGCTATAGAGGACATAGCTCAATTCGTAGATGAGCCCTTTAATGAAGACTAGCATATACGCTCAACTGCTAAAGGCAAGAAACCAGTTGCTCGCTCCCCTACTCCCCCTCCCAAATTCAAAACGAGAGATGAACTAGAAGCCTATGACAAAGAATATGCTAAAAAACCGGCTGCTAAAGCTGAAGTAAAGAAACTACGGAGAAAGCCAATAACTGTATTTGCAGTTGAGCCTAAGAGGACTAGGTCTATTATTCCTAGTCAGACAAGAGCTAAGGCAACAAAAGCTAAAAAAGGAAAGGAAAAAGAATTCTAGAAATCAAAAAACTTCAGAGGCTGAGGATTCAGAAGCTGAAGAAGAGCCCACATCCGAAGAGCATACCCCTACAACAAAGTTATCAAAAGAACAGATGGCTGAACAGAAAGCTCTATGGGATGCTTGCGAAAGAGGCTTAGATATAACTGCTGAGGCTAAGCGGATCAATGAAGCGAGATAAAGACTACCATCTAGCTGATCTTCAAGCTCTCAGAGAAAGAACCAAGAAAGAAGCAAGAGAAAGGATTTAGCAGAAAGACAGAGAGATTCCAACTACATCCAAATTCTACAGACGAGGAGGTCAGAAGAGTCATTTCAAAGACACCCTACACCCTCGTAATGACAGTTGGATACTTTTGAAGCTGAACCAGAAATGGAATGACACCAAGATTGATTTTATCAAGACCTTCTACGTCTGGCAATCATGGAAGAAATCATCAGATCCCGATCAACTCCTCAAAGAATTTCTTATCATCTATGAATCAGATCTTTATGCTGAAGTTCAGACTATTTTAGACTCGAAGGGTATTCCACTGAAAGCGACAACATTCAAAGTTTTCCCTCCTCCAAGGACAGCTGAAGGTAATATTTGCATGAAGGAGATTGAGGACCAGATCGTTTTTGCCATGAACACGAAATCCCTAAGTCTGAATGAGCCAGAAATCAAGTAGTCATCAAGAACCTCAGGGCCAACATCTTCAAAGCATATGGCCTGGATCCGCTAGAAGCGAAGTCAACAGCTTTCAAAGCCAAGCTTCAGAGATTCAGGAAGAGCAACTGATTAACTTCAGGTTTCGTTTCTCGTGTTTGTTTAATGAGAGAAAATTGTGTACTTGTAACTTCTCATTCTTTAATGAAATTTATCACTTTCGGTCGACACAACTACTCATTGTCAAAATGGCTATCTTTTATATTTTTAACAATACTGATCACCTAAGTGATTAACACACACTCACCTTGCTTATTGCATATCATTTTATGTGTTATCTCCCTTATTTCATAGATTGTTCTGTTTTAGGGGGAAATTGTGTTGTAATGGTTTTGGCATGATAAAAAATAGGGAAATTGTGGGGATATGATGAAGTAAAATGTAAAATTTGAATATCTCAAAACCCCTAACTAAATGATGAACCACTTAATGTAATAGCCTAGTCGAGTTCAGTATGTTAGGAACTCAGTAGGCTAGCTAGAGTTCAGTAGCTGATAGACTTAATATTATAGATCTTTGTCAGCCGGGAGAACTCATCAATAGAGACTTAGCATAGTTGCACAGAACCTAATGAATGATCGTTGAACATCAGTTTAAAAAGGAAACGACATACAATTAAATACTTTAGAAGAATGTCAATATAAGACATCTTAGTTAAAGTGTCCGAGGAATCAGAGGAAGTCAGCTTAGTATCTGCTTTGGGGTTTGACAAAGCCTCAACCACCATTCAACCTCGACCAATGAGGAGTTGCCAGCACTGTACTTGCACTAACATAAAGTCGCCCTCAAGACTAAAAAAAGAGAGAATCTCTACAGTAACATTCAAATTCAAGATGGTCGTTTACCTTGTCGTTTTTGACACGTATCTAGGTCCCCCTACAACGGATCTTTTCATGAGTCAAAACTATAAATAGAGATCGAGCTTCTAAAGCTCAAGACACCGAGAACAAAAAGCACTCAAGTATGCTTAACCTCTAGCGAACACAAAGCAAACTCAGCGAATGACTTACTGCATAGATAGAAAATCTGTTTAGTTCATCTCTCTAGAGATACCTTATTCTCAATCTCTATTCTAAGCTACCCTTGTTAGATTATATGCTTAGAAATTGAAGGAGTTCATATTCATTGAACTGTTGTTATTGTAAGAACTTCTTCTTAGTTGGATAAACTCAAACCTTTTGTTTGGAATCTTGTAAAGTTACTAAGACTATAACTAGAGATCTGTCTGGTGAACGGATCGACTGAGAGTTGCTCAATGTTACAAACAAGACTTCATGCTTTGTTCAGGACAATAGACGTAAGATCCTGTGCATCCGAACCACTTTAAAAACTGACTGTGCATTTACTGTTTTATTATTTTACTATTCACTCTGCATAAAACTGATATGCAAAATTCACTAAGTCAAATTTTCAAGAAAGATGAATCCAAGCACAAACATAACTTGAATTGTTTTCATCAATATCTTTTTTCAACTAGAGACGATAAAACCAGGCTTACATGTTCCGCACTACATTTTGATATTGAGTTTAGTGCAGACTGAATGAAGTTAGTAGACAGTGTTCGGTATTATGAATCACTCTGCCCACGCGATCTGAAAGTTAACTTGGCAAGCTGAATATGTCAGCGAGCAAACTCAATAATATACTGACTTTCGCATTTGAGTCGAAATTGGTATTTGATCCATCATTACGCCACCATGTACCAATATAGACAAATAGCCAAGACAAACTACTTCTTACCTAAACTACAACTTAAACTGACCACTTGTCCTTAATTTGTCTCACTTGTGATAACTATTTATATATTGTTAGTTCAACCAATTATGTAGTCTTCTGTGATTTACAACCCACTACACAATCTAAATATTCCACATGATAAATGACCAAACATGTGATAATATATTAAATCATATAGGAGAATAAAACAATGGAAATGAAAACACATTATATACAAGTACAAAAGATGCTTCTAGTATACAAAATTCCAACAACCCAGACCCAACTCAAGCAGTTGTAGTGTTTGTGTAGCATTGATTTGCAGTCGAAGTCGAAGTAGAAGCAGACGACAAAGAAGAAGAAATGTAAGAAAACCACTGGAAAGTTTTGCTATAAGGAACCCCTGATTTGTCAAGAAAAGTGGGTGTATGAGTTATCTGTGAACCACTATAAATCTTGTGTCTTTACTATTTTATATTTACTGCTGATATTATTCATTATATTAGTAATCTCTCCAATTTTAATAAAGACACATGAACAAGCATACGCGTAAAAGAATTTTTCAATGAGAAAGGGCTTACGCATTATACTTAGTCAGTCAACACCTTGTTGGCGTCAGGTTGTCTTGTAGTAGACATTGATCCTTAATTGTTTTTACAGGAGCGAAACTAACATAGGTGTCCTCCCTTATTACTTTCCTCGACCACCACCACCACACCTATTTTCTCGTATTAGGGCCATCAATCTTCTTTTACGGAAACAACAAAACATGATGTGTTATTGCTAATAAAAACACAATGATCTAACATCTTCTCGATTAACAAAATTACCAAACACATGGTGGTTCAATTCTAGGGCATCTCATCATCAATCGTGATTGAGAGGGGATTGATTGTAGATTGTACTCCCTCCGTCCCACTAATCAAGTCCCATTATTTTTTAGGAAGAGAATTTAGGAAGTGGGCGGAAAAAAGTAAAGGGTTGTGTAAAAGTATCAGGTGGTGGGACCATTTGTTTAGCGTGATTGTGATCCACTCATTTCTTTATATTTTTATAATGAGACTTGTTTAGTGGATGATTCCAAAAAAAAATTAGACTTGTTTAATGAGACAGAGTGAGTACATGATTATTTTGTGGATATTCCAATGAATAGTAGGAAATATCAAATGGTTGAGGGGGGTTTTAGACAACAAAAATTCCAGGTTTACCCTTCAATATCAAGCAAATATCAATTATGTCGAGATTCTCTTTTTTTGCGGAAAGTTTCAAATTGCAAATTTATTGAAAATCAACCGTTAAATATGTCATTGATTGCAAATCAACCACTTTTTGTTTATAAATATATAATACATAACAAATATATACCCTTCAATTCAAGTAAATTTCAAATTTGCCGAAAATCATTATTCGAATTTGTAATTGATTGCAAATATTATTATATTTTATAAGAATATAATATTATTATATTCTATTATAATAAATATATTAGTCATAGATACTATAGGTAACAGATAGCAAATATTACAATAAAAAATTTACAGAAATATCAACGCAGTTCAATTTCCTTTTCTGTATAGAATCAGAGCTCCCACATACTCCGACACCCAACGGTGTCGCCCCTTTTCGGACCCGAGATTTGGTGGTTTCAAGGTAACTGAGGCCGGAGTTCACTTAGAAGATTACGAAGTTATTTCTTTTGGTGCGATTATCATACCATTTTTACCTAACCCTACTTATAGTTCATGAAATTGCTGAGATATATCGACATTGTTGATTACCTCGCTGAAATTCTGGAATTTAATTTTGTTTTGTTCTTCCGTCTTAGGGTTTACTGTTGCCGCACTGAGATTAAATTGTTGGTTCAGGGAATGGATCTGGAGGCGGCAAGAAATGCGCGGTATTCGCTGGATTTGGTGTTTAACATTCTTGAAACTGGTTTGGATCGCCACACGCTTTCAATTCTTTTGGCTCTCTGTGAAATGGGTATCAACCCCGAGTCGTTGGCCGCCGTGGTTAAGCAGAGAATCGCCAGCTTCTTCGTCGTCGTCCACAGAGACAGTACAAAAACCAGGTATTACTGAATTAAGTGTGTTGTTTGTCCATATTTAGCGTAATTTTGTTTGCTTATATTAGTTCTGGCCTCTTTATAATCTCACTACAAATTACAATTGACAGTAATAGTATTGAGAATCAGAGGATGTAAAGGAGGAGGAGGAGAAGGGAATGATTTTTAACATGATCAAGTATTGATTCAGCTAGAGTTACATGTTGTGTCTCATTCAATCTGCTATTCATGTATTGTTCTGGTGGTTTCTCTTAGAGCATCACTAGAATTATAGTATAAAACTCTTTTATTTTCGCATACAAATTACAATAGAAAGCTGTGGTCTTAGCATTTCTGCTGAATGGTTTAGAAACTTGAATATGTTCCTCCAGTTTACAAGTTACTGTTTCGGATTCGAATATGAATTACGGAAGCAGGTGATTGGAAGCAAAGACTGCAGCTGCATTATATTTTCCATTTTGTTTAAAGTAGAATGTAAAGGGGACAACTTTTTCAGCCCTTTCCTACTATTTTGGATTGCAGATTAACATAATCCTGTTATCTGCAATGCTATTCTCTTGCTGGAAAACAACATTGAAGGACAATACTTGGAGACTTGAGGTTGTCAAGTTGTCGGAAAGGTGTAGTAGATAACTTATATTTACATAATTCGTATGGTTTGTATGTTATTTAAGAAACTAGAATTCTGATCCACGTGTATCTTAGATAGCCAAAGTTTGCTCAACATTAGAAAAATGTGGGAACTATTACTATTTTTAAATTAATTTAAATTTTAGATAACTAAAAAGCGAGAATACAAATTCACTTAAAAATATTTATCAACTGTGTATTAAGTTTTAAAAACCATAATAAAAATAATACAGATTCAAATACTACTAAATAATAATAACTTTAGTATTTCGCGACCATAATTATAAATATTGATATACATCAATTCAGCGGGTCATTCTCATCAAGCCTGTCATAAATGACAAATTATGGATCGAAGATTTAAAAATGACATGAGTTTTTGTTTTTTATTTTTCTATGAATTTTCAATTAAAGTCACAAATGAGAGTTAATATATATATAAGATTTTCGTCTTAAATTTATAATTACCGATAATATCTATATTAGTTGGTATTCATTTTTACATCAGTTGTTGATTTAGGTTTTTATGCTAGATTTGAAAATAATATTATGGTACTTGTATTTATAAACTGTTAGTTTCTGTCTTCCAATTATTGTATTGAAAACTTAACTCTGAACCGTAAAAATATCATTTATTTGAAATTTTGTATTGATAATCAATAGAATATATTTATAGTTTATAAAAAATGTTAGTCGATACTCGATATTTTTTTTTCCCGAGATTATTTTTGATTGTTCGAAATTAACAATGAGAATGCGTATAATAATTTACAAATCTGAAACATAAAGTCGTATTAAATAATAGCAAGGAGCCAAGAACGAGGCATGGATAAATATTAAAATAAAAGAAAAGACAGAAAAATGTTGGGTCCCACAGTTCAGGTCGTGTGATTGGATAGTCCGCCGCCGCCGGTTCCGGGTCGCCGAAGTTCTGAACTCATTCAACAGTAACCGATGATCAAAAGTCATGTGCATGTAATTAAACATGTTGATAGCACGTGAAATAGCGAAATAGCAATATAGCATGTCCAAACTCTTCCAACCCGCATCCGCCCCTCTCTCACACACGCACGCACATACCAAAAAAGTAAAGAACTACAAAAAAAAATAAAAAATCTCAACGGCGATTTATAAGAAATTGTCAAGATTGAAATAATTGGCTAAAGAAGAACGAAGTCATATAAGGTGAATTAAAATTCCCTTAAAAATCGCGAAATATTTGGACATGTAGTTCCAAAATCAGGAAAGTATATTCCGGAATGATACAAATGTGTCTTTGTTACAAAGAGAAATGAAAATTACGAGATATAAGGCAATACTTGTAACACAAGACCAAGAATTAATTATGTACTCTCTTATTATATTTTAGAGTTTGATTAATCTACTTAAGTCACGTAGGCATGATATGCGCCTTATGGATGTAGGAAATATCTATATAGATGATTCACTAGATAATGACATATATATGAAAATTCCTTAAGGATTTAACTTGCTTAAAGCATGTAAGTTTAAAAGGTGTTTTCACTTAGACTGCAAAAGTTATTGTAAGGGCTGAAACAGTACAACCGTATATAATATAATAAGAACAACGAGTATCTCTTGACAGAAGGATACAAAAATGCTAACTTGAGTTTGATTGAAACTCTTGAATGATCAAAAACTCAGACGAAGGAAGATCAGTTGAAGAAGGAAGTTAGAAGACAGTTAAGACAGTTGCAAAGAAAACGCTAAGGAAAGGAAGAAAACGTAATGACTAATAAAGTTGTTGTTCACTAATAGACTTGTTAAACAACAGTTAGAAGCGCGTTAGAACTGTTAGAGTTGTTACACCACAAACGCGCGCCTCTTCTGTTAGAGTTGTTAGTCTGAGTTGTTAAATAGATATTACGGTCAGTTACAAATTGTGTATATGTATTCGATCCTCATCATTAATAAAATTCACGCTTTTAATTTTCAATATGGTATCAGAGCCAACTCTAAAATCTTCAATCAAATCTCAAAATCATATCTGATCTCCCCTTTCTTCTGATCTTTTTTTTCTGATCTGATCGTCTCCTTCCTTCTGATCTTCTTCAGATCTGATCTTCTACTTCTCTATTTTTCTTCCAATTACAAAACTTGATCCTACAGAAATGGCAGATCCAAATACTGTTCCATTACCTAATATCCATCCAATCTCTATCAAACGATAAGAGTAACTACATATTTTGGAAAACTCAGATTCTAGCAACTGTGAGAGCCTATTGCCTTGAAGATCTGCTTCTCAAACAGGATCCACTAGACAACTCTCCTGCAAATCCGCCGACAATAGAGAATCCTCATCCTCCTCCAAACTCAAACTACGTGACATGGCTACGTAGAGATCAATACCTATTCGGTTGGTTGCTAAACTCAATCTCAACTTCTATGTTAGGCTATATTGGCAGATGTACAACCACTGCACAACTGTGGAAAGCTTTTGAGGTACTATTTCACTGTCAATCCTCTACAAAAGCAATGAACCTACGTTTTCAATTACAAACCATGAAGAAAGGAGATCTACCTATAGATGACTATATAATGAAGTTCCGCACAATTTCTGATGAGTTATACAATATAAATCAAAAGATTCCAGAATCAGAACTTGTTCTATTTGTGTTGGCTGGATTAGGACCAGAGTATGAGTCTATTTGTGTGCATCTCACTGCTCAAGCACACACACTCACCCTAAATGATGTTCAAAACCAACTACAAACTCATGAAGTAAGGCTGATGAACCAATCAGCTCAGATTCATTCTCATCCCTTCACTGCAAACATTGCCTCAACTGGAGGACAAGGTTATTCTAACATCTTAAGAAATAGAGGAAGGTTTTCTAACTATAGAGGAAACCGTGGCAGAAGAAATGGAAGATTTAATCCAGGAGGAAGAGCTATATGTCAACTCTGTGGTAAACAAGGACATCTAGCAATAAAATGCTTCAAAAGGTTTTACATCAGTTTCTCAGGACAAGAGTAATACCCTACTCAGAACTCTGGACATCAAGCCAACACAGCAGTCATCAACCATCAACAAAATCCTCCTCTACTCCCTACTCCTTCTGATTTTCAAACTAACAACTCTTCTGGTTTTCCTCAGATGGCTAATATAGCCTCTGGATCATCAAATCAGTCATCACATGAGTGGTATCTGGACAGTGGAGCTACTGCTCACATAACTGCAGACTTGACAAGTCTTCAATCTTGAACACCTTACAATGGAGGAGACCAGGTGGTAGTAGTAACAGTGCTTCAATTCCTATCAAAAATATTGGTTATATCACTATCACAAATCCTAGTCAAACTAGACAGTTTCTATTAAATCATGTATTACATGTACCAAAGATTTCCAAGAATTTGCTAAGTATTTCCAAGTTTATTTCATATAACAGGGTATATATACAGTTCCATGACTATTATTGTCTTGTCAAGGACAAAGCTACACACAAAACATTGCTGGAGGGACCTCTTAAAGATGGATTATACCAACAGGATTTCAAGCAGACAGTCTCTACAACTACAGCAGATAAGAAGAAAGCCAAGTCTGTTGGTAACTCTACATCTAATTCTAGTAGTACTAGTGGTAATAATACTTCTATTCTGAACACTGAAACTACAAATAAAGCACCATGGCATCAAAGATTAGGACATCCTAACTCAAATGTATTGAAAACAGTTTGTAAACTAATGAACAAACCTCTGTCTACAACAAACAAAGAATTGTTTTGTGATAACTGTGCTATAGGAAAAATTCACCAAATGAACTTACCCTCTGTAGTAGTTAAAACAACAAAACCATTTGAATTAGTACATAGTGACCTTTGGGGACCAAGTCCATATCCATCTAGAGAAGGATATAGATATTATATACACTTTATAGATGACTACAGTAGATTCACATGGATTTATCCATTAACCTTAAAATCTGAAGCCTCTGCAGTAGTTCAAAAATTCTTAATATTCATAGAAAGACAGTTTATAACCAAAGTAAAAGGTTCCAAAGTGACTGGGGAGGGTAATATAGAAGCTTACAACCCATCTTTGAAAACCTAGGAATACATTTCCAACATCCCTGCCCTCATACTCACCCACAACATGGAAGAGCTGAATTAGGCCTAACTCTACTTGCTTCTGCCTCACTACCTTATTCTTTTTGGTGGGATGCCTTCACTACCTCTGTTTATCTTATAAACCGTCTTCCAACACATGTCTTAAATCAACTATCTCCATATCAGGTTTTGTTCAAAAGAAAACCAGAATATCAGTTTCTTAAAACCTTTGGATGCTCCTGTTACCCCTATCTCAAACCCTATAACTCCAATAAACTACAATTTAGATCATCACAATGCTTGTTTATTGGCTATAGTACATGGTGATCGCTGTATTGCACCAAATAATCCTGTAAAAATCAGAGAATTACTTCAGTATAGTTCACAGGTATCGAACACAGGGAACGGACGACTAGACACTTTATTTTTCCTACTTATCTAGGGTTTTGGTTAGCAACCACGCAAGAATTGGGTTTTCTATTAAACTACGAACTTGTAAAATTAAAAGCAAATATAAAAACAGAAAACGGAATTTAAACTGAATTAACTAGGCAATTGAAAGGCATCCAGCAGAATATTTATGCACATGTTTATTCCAATCCTTGGCACTTAATATGAATTAATCTCAAGAATCTACTAGTTATAGACCACCGTAACTTAAACTGCGTGATCCTCACTCCCACTTACTTATTCGGTAACCGCCATGTTGGGCATAGAAACGGCTACTTCCCTAACCAAGCTACAACCTACGTTGTTGGGCAAACAATAGATTTAATAGCTAGACAGCTTTATCGAACTAAGGGAGCCTAGTATAGGAGCCTACTCGTATGTTGGGCATCTCATAGTCTCCTATCGGTTTAATCCAATTACACTAACGAATAATTTTGCTACTTAGCTAGCCTTGTTCCACGAGAAACGATGGAAGTACTAAGTTAGCTACAGACTGCGCAACCTAGGGTGATCAATCCTAAATTACTAGCCAGATTAATTAATTCAGAATTATCCCGAAACCCTTTTGATTAATTATGAGCACCTAAGCCTCATGTATGTTCACGTGTGCATTCACATTCGCCGGACCACTAAAAAGTTTAGCTACTCATGCGGACGCTTCGGTTGGGCAACCGGGACGTTTACGTAACGAGAAACATAAACACGAATAACCCTAGATCTAGCATGAACGAAAATTAAAACTATTAAGGCAGAAAATATAAATCTACGAAATTAAACTAGAACTTGAATTAAAATAGCAACGAGTGTTCGAATGTAAATCTTAAAATCCTAGAAAACGATTAAATGCAAAACGAAATAAAACTAGAATTCAAACTTGGAATTTAAAAACGTAAGAGACGGAAATTAAAAAGTGTTTTCTTCTTCAACTACTAAACTACGAAATCTGGTCGGAAAGGTTCGGAAGTGTCTTCGGCTTGGGCAGTTCGGCGGCGGTGGTTGTGCGGCGGCGGTCGACGGTGGTTCGGAAGGGAGCAATGGCCGGAATGTGAGCTCGGGATGTTGGGGACGTGTTCTATGGTGCAGAGGTGGTGTCAATTTCGTGCCCCCTTCATCTCTTAATATACTCCTCCTTTAGATCTTGATTAGGAAAAGATTTGGGTGGATAAGGAAACAAGATCTTTCCTTAACCACCAAAAGATATTTTCTTGATCTTTTCCTTTCCTCATAACCGTGCCCTAAACCGCGACTTTCCGCGCCTTTTCTTCACCAAAATGCGCCAATTAATATCCTTGTCATCCTGCCATGTCAGCACCGAAACCCTGCATAATACGCCACTGCGACTGCACCGGTTGACCAATTAACGCACTTTTCGGCTTGAAATCACTAAGCACGAAAACGACTCATCAAATATCCTTACACTTGATTTATACTCGCCCTCGAGTATAAGGAGAGAAAAAGATAAGTACTTAGTTATTTCGGCCAATCCCCAAGACTCAAAACAAAAATAAAAGACTCAAGGAAAACAAAGACACGACATGACAAGGATAAAATGACACGAACAAAACAAAGACACCAAAGAAACACACAGACTCAAATAAAAATATGAAAAACAACGACGTGAAGCAGCACCAATTAATTCAAAATTCTCAACACCGATTAACTAGCCAAGCAAATCAAATCGTGCAAATATGATCTCATCAAGCAAGTAGACGATGCAAATTTTGAAACTAAGCACACATATATCAACTTGGTCAAAATCTAAACAATGTGGATCTCCTCAAGTTTCGCTCATCACTCAACTAATCTAGGTCCGGTTCAAGCCACTCAAGAAAATAAATCCACGCAATCACGATAAGAGATCGTCACAATAGCAATATCAAGGAGGTCTTTCTCATTAGGTTGTAATGGGGCTTAGGACTTAGACAAATTGATGTTGGTAAGGGTCCTAGGGGTACTAAGCTTCATCAAAATTATATTTCAATGTTATGCATGTCAAACTCACTTAGTTGTGCAATTAATGTAACAATTCAAAACTTCCTACCACTTAGCAATTTCGAATACATGCTACAATTATTTTTATGTACCCATTTTTTCTTTTTTTTTTCTCTGCCACATCTCTCTTTTTTTTTTCTGAATATTTCATATATATTTTTTTTTTCATGGCATATTTTTTTCTTTTTTCGGGGTACAGATCGTCTCAACTGGGCAATCGGGGCCACTTACATTCTCGCTTTTTCTTTCGCAGCCTTATACATTCAAGTTTCGACCTATACACATCTTTTTGCAGCACCTCTTAATTGGGTAGGTAGAGGACATATGTAACACTCCTCTAAACAACAATATCATGCACAAGAAAGTTTATAAGACATGCAATAACATGGGTCAAGAGAAAGTTTAAAAGGCCTTGGCTAATATTTTACTAACTCATATCAAAGAATCGGTCAAGGCTCAACTTGGCCCACTAGGGGATAATTTAGGGTCGAAAATATTTTGTCGCGGCCGTTTGGCTAAAAATCCCTAGTGCCTCCTATCATGTATCACAAATGACTCAAACTTATTGCAATTTTGCGGATAAACACTCTCGAAAGAAATAGTAGGAAGTGTCCTACTTTAAGGCTCAAATCTAATATAATGAGTGGTTTATAAAATTCGATCCAACAAGGTTTATTTTTCCTCATCCCAAGTTACATACACATATGTGCCTAGATCTAATTTTCACAAAGTCTACAAGCAAGCATATTGAAACATAAAAGCACAAATAAGACATGCTTGAGCATAGAAAATCGGCGTATCAAAAATCGAAAATTTTGGCATTGTTGGTCCCGAGTGTACGGTCAGGTGTAGAGGGGGGGGGGTGAATACACCTGATTCGATTTCTCAACTTTCGAACACGAACAGTCCTATTCGGAGAAGGTGCCGATCTTGAACTAGTTTCGAACCAGACTGCATACTGTTTCGAATCGTGTTAAAGGCTAGAAAAGTACTGACTCAGCTGAGATCTGCTAACTGACTAGGTCAAAATTCAGTATCTACAGTAAGAGTTCAGTGTGCGGAATAGTGTAGGCCCAAATCAGTTTTTGTGAGAAAACGTTGTCTCAGTTCAGTAGATATAGAACTCAGTATGAATGGTAAAATCAATGCAACGCTTAAGAAAGCAAAGAAGAGACGGGATTTTTAAAGTGGTTCGGATATCGCTCAAATCCTACGTCCACTATCCCGAATGATCAGGAGGCTATTTATTATCCTGAGTTAGTCTCAGTCAGCTTGCACACTGGGCAAAGCCGCGTCTTGGTTTTTATACTGATCCAAGTCTCAGTTTACAACACTATCAAACTTAAAGTGTTTGACAAACTTCTCCAACAGTGAAGGAGTCCTTATACAATAAGGATTGGGTTCGAGATGTGAACTCCTTCGTCTAAGCTATAGAAAAGAACGGTTGAGCTTAGGGTTAGAGGGATAGGGAATATGAAAGAGTAGCTTCTAGATCGACGAACAGTGAAGGTAAGCTATAAGTTCGTGTAACGTCGATTGGATACTAGAGGCTTTATATGTTGGTTTAGCTTGATTCCCTATGAGCTAGAATGTAGTCTTTCGCCGGAGAATGTTCTTCGAGTTTTTTGCTAAGACGTAGTTCTTTGGGTTCTTTGCTCGTTGAATGCTTTCTTGATTTTTGCTCTAGATACGTGCATTCCGTGTATTCTTCTTGAATAATCCCTCTATTTATAGAGCGAGAGATTGAAATAGATCCGTTGGAGACGATCTTCTTCTCTCTCTCTCTTTTTGGTAGCAAACGGCTCTTTTGGTGTAGGCAACGAGTGCCTTTTCCTCCTTTTCCGGAAAGTGTTGACTTGCGGCTTTAGCGAGGTGAGAAGACACGTGTATGCTTGTCATTCGTTGAGGTGGATGTAGTGGTTGAGACAAAGACAAACTTCGAGATAGACCGAAGCCGACTTCTCTCTTCCTCGATACATGACCGCCGATTGTCTTTCAAAAGATTTCGACGATCCCGAAGACTATCGCCGTTGCTCGAGTCGACCTCGTATTCGGTAGATAGGCCGCCGAAGATAAGTCTATCGATGATCAGCTCGAGTCCAGTGAACTACTCCTGCCGAGTTTAGTTCGATCGACTCTCTCGAATCTTGCTCCCGCCGAGTCCAAGATCATCGAGTCTTTCGATATCTTGCTCCTACCGAGTCCAAGATCACCGAGTCTTTCGGCATATCTTGCTCCTGCTCGAGTCCAAGATCACCGAGTCTTCGTACCGGTGCTCGAGGCAAATAAGCTGCGAGCGCCTTGACCGGAGCAGAGTGTCTACCGAGTCCGAAACCTCGAGACAAATACAAATACAAAGGAATGGTTCACCAATCGGATAGGGTTTTGGGATCTTCAAATCTTCTCAATAGTTCGGGAGCACGAGGCTACTGAGCGTGATCCAGTATAGAAAAGTCATTTCCCATAAGTATGATCATGCTGAGGATTGAATCATCACCCAACAATTTCCCCCTATTTGATGATGCCAAAACCTATCATCTATGTCCTATCAACTATGCTAAACACTAACTTACTCAGGAACAAAGCTCCTTACAAATATTACAAGTAGAATCAGTGGAGTTGTCTGGTAAGTGCTAGGCTACTGAGGGAGACAGGGCAGAACAATTTTCCCTTTTACAATAATTTCCCTTTAAAAAAATACAACAATTTTCTCTTAAGAGAAATAATAACTCTTCGAAAGTCTAGTCTATCAGAGATCTAACCGAGCAAAAACTGACAAGTAAATAATCAACGTGTGTGTCAGTAATCACTTCAGTGATTCTGAGTGTTAAAGCATAAAGCAAACACGGCTATTTAGACAACAAGTAGTTGTCAGAGCCAAAAGAAGATTTGTATATATATAATACACGGTTCAAGACATTACAAATCTTGCTAAGCTAAAAGAAGAACTAAGAGGGAGAACCCTTAAACTGCTGAATCCTATTCATGAAACCTTGGGATTTATCTTCAGGCAGTGGAACTCCATACATTCTGAACGTGTTCTTCCTCAGCTTCAGATATTCGGCGAAGTCTGCTGGATCATCTTGTTCTAGTCCTCTGTTCAACGCAGCATTCTTCACTTCTTGTTCAATCATTCCGAGATGTCTTGAGTCGTCTTGTCTTCCGGGTGGAGGAATGATCCTTGCTTCGAGAACTCGACTACTACCCCTTCGCATTCTTGCTCGTGCATATATGGGTAAAGATCGGGTTCGGTAATGGTCATCCACTCGACATAGGCATCGGCCTTAGACATTTCGAGCCGGAATCGCCGTAAATAATTTCTCTTGATAAACTCTATCTTGGCCGATTCCCATCTCTCGATTGAACCGAATAG